>PVIH01020752.1:5000-31508 GCA_004025045.1 Sigmodon hispidus
TGGAGACCCTTCACCCACTTCAGTCACTATACCGTCACTGTTAGTGTCTCAGCTGGCAGTCTAAAGTATTGTATTTTGGAATATAAACATGCAGAGTGTTGTCTGTTTCCTAACTGAAGGGACTATCCATGGAAATGCACGGTGCCTTTGCCTCTTCACAGCCGTCACAAAGCATAGGCAACAGAACGGGACACAGACACATAAATAAGTGTGTGCCGGCCGGGAGGCTGAGTCAGAATAGTACTCTCCATGTAAGCCTGGGAACCTCAGCTCAGTTACCAGAGTCTGATAGAAACCTGGACAGTGGCTCATATTTGTAATCCCAGCGCTGGAGAGATGGAGGCAGGTGGATACCTGAGACTTACTGGCCATTCAGACTAGCTTCTTGGTGAATTTTAAGCCAATAAGAGATTCAGTCTCAAAATACAAGGTGGAGGGATCACAGAGTAGCTCTGTGGTTTCGAGTACATGCTGCCCTTCCTTGGGACCCAGGTTGAGTTCCTAGCACCCATATCAGGAAACCTTTAACTTTAGTTTCAGATGATCTGACACCCTCTTTTGGCCTTGAGATGATTTGAATGAGACTGGTCCCCATTCATACATACGTTTACATGTTTGGTTTCCAGTTAGTGAACAGTTTGGGAAGGACTAGGAGGTTTGTGTGGCCTTGTTGAAGGTGGTGTGTCACCTGAGTAGGCGCTGGGGTTTCAGGAGCCCATGCCATCGCCTGTTTCCTTTCTCTTTGCTTTGTGTTTGTGGATCACATAGATGTGAGCCCTTAGCTACTGCTTTGCCATGATGGTCACAGACACTACTACCCACTGGACACATGAGCCCCAAATGCAGTGCTTCCTTTTGTAAGTTGTCTTGGTCATGGTATTTTATCACACCATAGACTAGTAGCTAAGACAGACCTCCACAGGATACACACATACACAAATATAAGTTTTAATCTAAAATATAAACAAGATAGATAGAACCTAAGAAGGGACACCAATGCGGACCTCTGGCCTCTGTGTGTATATATACACACATGCAAACCTACCTGTGGCTCACATGTGCACACGGAGACAAAAAGATGTGAGGCATAGTGTGCAAATTAGCACCTGTGGTCCCAACAAGGGAGTAATGACTGAGTGAAGGATGGTGCATTATGGCTTCAGGCTGCTCAGCCTCAACCTTCTCCCTGCAGCCACGAGGGAGACCTTGGCGGGCAGCTCAACCCACTTGGAGTATCAGCCTTGAGGCCCGAGAGGTGAACTTTCTCACCTCAGCAGAGTACTGGTATCTCATCTTCCTGACTTTCTGTCACCCCCACTGTCTCCACATCCTGTGTCTCTCCCTTGCCCTATCGCCCCTTGATTTAAGGTGGCGACTTTTCCAAAGGAACAGCAGAACCTTAATAAGAAACCGGCCAGGGCTGATGGATGGCAGAAAGTTGGCATCAGCCTCAAGGTCGGAAGGAGTTATTTTAAACTATTCAGATTTACTGGGGCGGGGAGCAAGTCAGAGGAGGATTTAGGGGCTTGCCTCCCAGCAAGACATGTGGCCGTGTCCCCGAACAATCTAAGACGGACGCTTCTCCTGCTCTCCACCCCCACTGCTGTCTGTGTTCTGCCACCTGAGATGGATGGCCAGGCCTCTGGCATGAGGAATTTATTGGGAGCTGGTCAAATAAATTTGCAGCCTGGGATTTGAGCAGGCCTTTGCCCCCCTTCCTCCTGCCTAAGGATGGGCAGTGGAATGGGCTGGCCCCAAGAAGCTGTGCCTTTCCTGGGCAGGCAAGTTATCTCCAATTTCCTGCATCCTGGAGGAGCCAGCTCTTCTTAGTACCTATGATTAATGAGACCCCCTCTCCACTCCATTATCTCACCCTGGGTGCTGCTAGCCAAGGAGTTTTGAACTTTCAGCTGCAGTGTTCAGGTTAGAGAGGCAGGATGATTTTCTTCCATCCAAACCAGAGTTCTCTGGAACCCCAACTTCATTTTCTTTCCAGAATCTCCAATCAAGTTTATCTATTCTTCAAGATCCATCTTGGCTCTTACCTCCTCCAGGGAGCTTGCCCTTATTCTTCAGGGAGACACATTCTGAATTTTGACTTCTTTGTAACATGAATGTTGACCTGTGTGTTTGAGTGTGCACATGGTGTGGGAGGAGGTATTTGTGTGGGGGGTGGGGATTTTGTACCCATGTGCAGGTATGCATATGGAGGTCAGAGGCTAGCCTCAGGAGTCATCCTCAGAGTTTCTCACCTTGTTCTTTAGCTAGAGTCTGTCACTGGGACCCAGGGCTCACCATTAGGCTGCCTGGCCAATGAGTCCCAGGGGTCCTCCTAGCTCTACCCACTAGGGCTGGGATTAGAACTGTGTACCACCACATCCAGCTTTTCACATAGGTCCTGGGGATCTGAGCTCAGGTCCTCATGGCAAGCACATAACTGACAAACCGTCTTCCCAGCCCTTCTACCTGCTGTGGATGACACTAACGGGTGGGCAGCTGTGCCCTTTTTGAGTTTCAAAGCACTGCCCCCACCTACCTGCCAATCAGACCGTAGCAGGTACTCAATATACTCTTGATGAATTAAACCAAATTAACATCAAGTTGAGCAAAAACTAACACATTTCTCCCCACCCTACTCCTTTTTATGAGCATGTCCCCCAGAGAGGTGGCGATGACCTCCTTTTTGCATAGAACTGCTTTGATAAAGTTTAGAGAAAATAGAATTACTATATTCACTCAACAAATATCAACATTCCCATTTCTTCTACTGCTGTTATTTTAGATGTAAAACATCACACAGTTGAATGTGCTCATTCTGGGTCCCTCCCTATCCATCTGATTCCTCCCTAGAGAACCTAAGTCTGGCTTTATTAGTTACTATTTCCATGTCTGTCTTTACACACATAACATATTCCCATAAGTAACATGTTTATTATGTTGTATGCTTTTGAATTTACATAAGTGATACTGTATGTTAGGTATGGAGGCCTCTGCACCTGGTTTTTTTCTGTACTCACTGTGATATATTTGAGACTCATCCAGGCAGACAGACAGAGCACAACTTCATTCATTTTAACTGCTGTAGAGATTCCTTTGTGGGAATACATTACAATGTATCCATTTCCCTCTTAAGGGACCTCTATGTTGTGAGCAGCTTTTCCCCCATTCCCAATGATGATTCAGGGCTGTGCATGCCAGAGATGGTCCCTGGAGCAAACTGTGGGTGGCAACCCAGAAGAAAGTCACGCAATCAATACAAGAGGTCAAAGCTATCACTTTAAAAAATTAATTAGAAGAGATTTAAAAATATCAGTGGGTGTATATGTGTGTGCTGGGACACACTATGGAATTGTTTATTAATCTAGACTGTGGTAGGAAAGGGTTTGCAATACCTGCTACTGTGAGGTGGATATTTTTGCTATCTGCTTAAAATGACCAGTTGCTTCCTAAATTATATTACCAGATTCATACCCTCACAACTTCATTCTTTCTAGAACTCCAGTTTTTCACTTATTTGTGTGTGCGTATGTGAAAGAGAGAGAGAGAGAACATGCCATGGTGTGAATGTAAAGGTCAGAGGTCAACTTTCAGGAGTTGTACTTACCTCACTAGCCACATATATAGTAGAAGGAAAGACCCAACCTCCACAAGTTGCCTTCTAACTAACAGGTGCATTGTGGAACATGTGCCCACATCCTTATATTCATACACATGCACAAATAAATAAATGTAACAAAACTTAAAGAAGAAAAGATCCCCTGTTTAAACAGGGAAATCTGAAAGAAGATCATTTTCTTGCAGAAAGAACAATGGGTTTAGGAAAGATTCCCTGCAGGACTTTTAGAAAGTATGAGAAGATGTGACACAGACTCAAAGTTAAGTCCAGTATCCTAAAATGTAAGCATGAGTCCTCAACAAGTAGCTCCGAGTCTCTTGACCCTGATCATCCTTAAGAGTTCAGTGTCACACTGACATTTTCTGTTTTACTAATTGTCAAAAAAAAAAGTGCCTCATTTTGGGTCCTCCTGAAAGTTGGGCTCAGGGTGGAGCCAGATAGACACTTCTGATGAATCAGGGTGTGATCCCCCTACCCAGAACACAACATCTTACACATAAAAGGCACTCAAAAGATGCCTACTGAATGTGGATGGATAAATAGATAGTTGAATGGATGATAGATAGATGGATGGATGGATGGATGGATAGGTGAGTGGATAGGTGGATGAATGGGGTAGATGGACGAGTGAATGGGTAGGAGGATGGGTGGGTAGGTAGATAGATGGGTAGACAGAAAGATGTTCACATATTAGGAAAAATGAGTGGAGAGATTAGCAGATGAGTAGATAGAATGATGGACAGATGGATGGATACACTGATACATAGTGGACAGGGGATACTTAGTTGAACTGGTAGATGAGGTGGTGGGTAGATGAATACAAAGATGGATGGTTCTCAACTGAAAGAAGCCCTGGTTGCCTAGCGCTGGTCTCAGTAAACGTCTCAAGCAGGCAGTCAAACCTGGAATCTTGTCTCGCTGCTATAGCTGTTCATCAAGACGTTTGTGAAAAATTCCAAGTAGTATAACTATAAGAAATAATTGCTTCTGATTGAGGCTGAGTTATTCTGGCCATAAAGTAGACATATTTTTATAACTTTATTAATTATTCAATTTGAGGCCTATTACCCAGACTGCCAGAATGGGCTTCCCTTATTAGAGGGCAACGGATTCTCCAGTCCTGCCTAGCCTTCACTGCTAAAGCACTGTTAGGTAGTGGCTGTCTGCTTAGGGCTCTCACTGGGTGTGAGGACTGGAGATGGAGCCAAGACTGACTACAAAAGGTCAGCCAGGGGTAAGAGATGCTGGGGGCAATAGGGTTGTCCCTAGGTGTTTCCCTTGGTCATTCACTATGGTCAGCTCTCCTTCCCTGGTCCAGCAGGGAGGCAGGAGGTAAAAGGCTAACATGTGCCCATTTGGCCTTTCTAGATCCTTCTCTACCCAGATCCACTCATCGACTCTTAATCATGGTGGCTCCCCCATCCAATCTGCTACCTACCCAATGCCAAGAGGGCTACCATATGTTCTTTGGTCACCTCTAGTCAGGCACAGGGGGAGAAGGACATGGCCCAGCTGGCCCGGAAGGGCTGGCCAGGGCTGCAGCGTTCAGCAGGCTCCCTTCTTCCCTAGATCCAGAATTGATTACAGGTGCCTTGGAAGAAGAGCAAGTCAGGGGGTGTCCCACCAGGAGCAATGCAGACTCAACTAATGCAAAATACACCTGCAGGAGCCGCCCATGTCCCCTGAGTCATGTTCAACAACTTGGGCCTTCGGATGAGAGCATCACACCATCAAGCCTGGCCTGTCCATTGGCCTGGTTCCCAGGCTCCCTAATGCCCAGGCACCCTGCTCCATCTTGGCCATTGAAACCTCCTTTCTCCCTAGCTGCTGGTTATACCAGCTTCCTCTGAAGGACCCACGTGAGTCCAGTCTCATAGCATAGTCCTTAAGAAACTTAGTGGGGAAACTCTGGAAGGTCAAGTCCCAGACTTTAGTTGGCTTGTTTGTTTTCTTATTGAAGCCTCCTACAGAGCCAGACCCTCTCCCACAGCCCTGGCACCAGCACCACAGTGTTATCCAGGAGGGGTGGAGGGTGGGATCAAATGGAAGAGCAAACCCACAGGATCTCTCCAAACAAAGGGTCTGCTATGTGCTGGCAGCGTGAGTAACTCGGTGTTATCAGGACAAGTTAGATGTCAGCCCTGCTGTGGAGGAGGTCTCAAAGCAGCAGTCGAAGGAGAGCGAACACACAATTAAACAGTGAGCATCAGGGTGCTGAGGACCAGGCCGGCTATGGGCACAGTGGCTGCTGCTCTGGCTTCAGAATTGGCCACAGGCCAATGGATCAAGGGGAAGTGAGAAGGAGAATGAGAAAGTATATATGGCAGCAAATGTTGATCATCAAGTTCACAGGACCTTTTAATAGAGATTCCTAGGAGATAACGTTCTATTGCTAGAGTAGGCTAATTGAGGGAGGCCTGTCCTAACTGCGCTAGAACCACTTCATGTCCAACAGTCCCAGAATGGATGAGAAGGAGAAAACCAGCTGAGGGCCAGTGCTCATCATCACTCTGTTTCTTGACTGTGGCTGCAGTGTGGGCAGTTGTCTCAACCATCTCCCATCATGCCTTCCCTGCCATGATGGACCGCACCCCCCAATTGTGAGTCAGAATAAACACTTCCTTTATTTATTATTCCTTTTTGGTTGGTTGGTTTTGAGATAGAGTCTCCCTACATAGCCCTGGAACTCACTCTGTAAAACAAGCTGGCCTCGAACTCAGATCTCTGCCTGCCTCTGCCTCCTGACTGCTAGGATTAACAGCGTGCGCCACCATGCCTGGCTGAACCCTTCCTTTCTTTTTTTAAATATTTATTTTATGTGAATTGGTGTTTTGCCTGCATGTATAACTGTGTAAGGGTGTCAGATCTTGGAATTACAGACAGTTGTTAGCTGCCATGTAGATGCTGGGAATCAAACCCTGGTCCTCCAGAAGAACAGTCTTAACTGCTGAGCCATCTCTGCAGCCCCTGAACCCTCCCGTTCTTAAGCTGCTTTTGGCAAGTGTTTCGTCATGGCAACAAGCAAAGAAGCCAATATAGGTGAGAATGAGAGAAAACATAGCGGCAGCCAGGTGCAAGCCCCGAGGGTGGGAGGAGCCCAAGGGTGGGAGGAGCCCCGAGGGTGGGAGGAGTCCAAGGGTGGGAGGAGCCCGAGGGTGGGAGGAGCCCCGAGGGTGGGAGGAGCTCGAGGGTGGGAGGAGCCCCGAGGGAGTTTGCAAGCCTGAGGAAGAGCTGTGGACTTGTTACAGGCCATAGGGAGCAGGGAGTGACATGGCCCCTGCCATATTTTCACAGCCTCCCCATTTCCCAAGTGTGGGAAGAACTAGAGAGAGATGATGGAGCCCTGGAAAGAAGTGCCACTTGGGATTTTGAGTGTAGTCTATAGAGACTGGCTCTAACCCTAGCTCTGCCACTACCCAGCTGTGTGCCCCGAGGTCTCAGTTTCCTTGTTGGAATGATGGAGAGGGCAGTGGTGAGTGGCTCTGGGACTGTACCGAGAGGAAGCTTTGAGTATGACTTAGGAGGGCAGACTATACAGAAGAGGAATCCAGTGCGATCTTGCTCCCGTGTGAAGCTTGACGCTGCAGTAGAAACACATTTCACCAATCCCCACTGTGGAGCAGCTGAACGTCCTGGACCTTAGCATCCTTCTCCACAGAGCACAAGTCCTGGTCACCACTCACTAGTTGTGGAGGTGGGCTGAGTGTTTCATATCTATCTCCAGCGGCACACTGTAAATTCAGGGCTTACTGGGCTTGTATTCCCTCCATCACAGTGCCACCCTCTGCCCCAGCCCTCTCAGCTGAAAGACTGCACTTCTCCGTCCCCTCCTTGGTGAATCCACCAGGCGGGCACCCAGATCAGTTGCTTTGGGATTCCTTCCCATGAGTACTTCACTTCCCACACCACTCTGGAAGTATAGCTGTGTAGTATTCATGTGTATGGGGGAGAACTGTGTCCTTCACCCCGCCCCCGTGGAGCCCAGGAGGGACGTGGGCACCGGCTGCCAGCCCCTCGTGACTGCACCAGCTTGGTTCCTGCCACTCAGCTCTGATTTTGTCACGTTTGAGGCAGACTGTCCCCCCTCCCCACTCTCAAGGCTCCCTGTGTGTCCCTTATTAATTTTGTTCTTGGAGCAGATGGCCAGAGCTGAGTCGGGTGCAATACACCCCTCCCTTTTTTATCACCAATACTCCCGCCAACAGGCAACTCACGTGGATGAACTCTAGGATGTCCAGTTTCTGATATAATCAGGTAAGATTGTTTTCAGGATCTGATCCCAGATCTTCCTGATTTGAGAGGAAGGAGACAGAGAAACCTAAGAAGCTTCCCCTATTGGGAGGGGAATGATGGTCTGGCTTTGCTACAGTTCACCTTCTCAGGGCCTGATGGGATAGGCACAGGCTAAGTCTGGTAGTTCAGTGTGGGTAGTGGTGGGTTCTGGAAAGGGCTCCCTTTCTCCCTGGTACATATCATCCCAGGGCTACAACCTGGTCCCAAGTCAGAGAGACATGGAGAGAACGTGGAGTCTTTAATCCTATATCCTGAGGTCTGTGAGCTGTCGTCCAACTGGCCCCATCACTTGACGGTGGGTTCACTCCATAAAACAGGACACCCATCATCTGCTTCCTCTCACTTCTCCAGAGAGCCACCCACGGGAGAATATGATGGGGGAAGGAACCAATAATGTCCTTAAGGGCTTGGGTGTCCCCAAAAGAGAGAGGCTGGGACTGTGGCCAGGAGGGGAGAGGGACAGAGAGACCCAAAGACCCACATCTTTGCTGCCCTTTCTCTGGGGTTCCTGTTGCCCAGGACTCAGGCCAGGGGCCGGGTCAGCGCTGTCTCAGCGCCCTTGGGGTCTTGTTGAGCCTCCTGTCCATTACCAACCTTTCATCTTTCCACCATCATCTGTGTGACAAGTGTCAGAAAGATGGTGACCTTGTGGTCATGGCATCCTGTTATAACAGCTAGAGGCTGAGGCTGCAGGACTGTGAATCTGAGGCCAGCCTGGGCTACACAGTGATACCCTATCCCCACGCCGACCCCCCCCCCCCCCCCCGAAAAAAAAAACAGATTCAGAGCTCTGACAATGCTTGGCTGTGGGACTTCCAGACACTGCTTATCTTTTCTGGAACTGCTTTTAAAAAGGTTTCCTGCTCCTAAAATGGGGAGCAGAGTGTATACCTGGCTTCTGCCTTCCACTGCTTCTCATGACAGCTTTCTCAAACATCCTGGTTCCTTTTTCCATAAAAGCCAGAGTTCAGGCTAGCTATACCACTCAGTGGGTAAAATGCTTACTAAACAAACATGAAGACCAGAGCCATCTCCAGCACCCATGTAAGTGTTGGCAGATCACCTGTAATCTCGGTGCTCAGGAATCAGAGGTGGGATCTTTAGGCAAGCTGTCTAGTTAGATTAGATGAACAAGTAAAGTCTGAGTTCAAGCATGAGACAGTGCATCGATATATACGGCGGAGAAAGATCAAGGAAGATGCTTCTAGCCCCCCAATGTACTCACACAGAGTGCATAAGCCCTTGCACAGGCACATGCATGCAAACACACACACACACACACACACAGCCAGTCTTCCTTCCCTGTCTCTTGAGTTGTACTTGGCTCTATACTGGTGGTGTAGGTTTGACTCAGGTTCTCTGAGAAGCCACACCCTTCTCAATAGTGATATCCATCCCTGGCCCCACTTGCCTCTCGGGAGCTCAGCGATTATGCATTACATGGACGAAACTGTAAGAGGGCGGGAGCTCATGGAGCTGCTGAGCTGTGGCCATGCTGTTGAACCCTGGGTTTTGTTGTTATTGTTCCATATTCTGGGGGCTCTCATCTCCTCATGCTCACAAACCTTGACAAAGCATTTGCTGCCATCCACAGTTCCCATCTGTTCCTGTCATAGTGGCTGCATCAGTGTGTGTGGCCGACACAGGACCTGCCACCCTGGGGAAGCCTGTAGGACCAGCAGATGCTATCAGAGGCAAGCCAGACTGGATCTGTAAGGGGCTGTAAGCTAGGCAGAGCCAGGCAAGCAGTAGCAGGGATGATTGCTTTGAAACACATTCATCTAGAGCTGCTCTAACCTTGAAAACACAGCAGCTCAATGTAGCAAGAAACAGCCCAGGAGAGAGCCTTGGCCACAGTGGCCCTGTACCCTCTGCATCCTGCTTGGGTTGGGGAGAATAAGCTTATACCTGGCCTATCAAAGGCTCAGCCTTGCCTGAGAGGGGCTAGGAAGTGTCCCCATGCCTCCCCACTCCTGTCTGGGTTGAAAATGAAGAGAGGGGCAAGAAGTGCAGGAGGGCTATGTCTTCATGGACAGAACCAAGGAGACTAGCCCAAGGGTCAGCAGGGAGGCCCCCTCCTACCCACTGCCATAGCCATCAGGCTGGTGCTGGGATTTGATTCCCCAGAAGCAGTATGACATAACCCTAGAGTCTCCAGGCCAACTGTCTTACAGACGAAAACACTGAAGCATCTCTAGATAGGGAAGGGCTTATCCAGGGCCACCCAGGCAGAGATGGAGCCAGAAAAAGGTTCTCTTGCTCATGACAGTGCAGGGCTTATGCCTGGGGCCACATTCCTTGCCATCCCTCCCCTTGCCTGTGCCAGTGTGATACAGGGACGCAGTGGAAGCAGAGACTGTGCTGGAGGCAGACGGGAATCCCCCAGAATTCGGTGTCAGAAGGGCATCAGGTCCTCACACATCGCTGAAGCTTCCTTTCTAACAGGCCTGGGAGATCTAAGTCAGCTCTTGGTCTTTCTCCACTAACTCCTTAGAGCTATCTCCCACACTCTGGATACCTGGTGGCTAGCCTCAGACTCACTATACAATCAAAAGATGACCTTGAACACCTGATCTTCCTGACTCTGTATCCTGTGTAATAGAATTACAGATGTATGCCACTGTGCCCAGTTCATGCATGCTGAGGATCAAACCCAGGGATCTACATACTAGGCAAACACAGTACCAGTAAGCTCTGCCCCAGTCCTCCTGGGGGTGGTTTTGTTTTGTATTTGGATGACAGGCTATTCCTGTGGGTGTAAAATGACATCACACTGAGCTTAGGTATGCATTTTTAATGGTGAGTGAGATTGCTCTTCTCTGCATGTACCTGTTAGCCATTTCTCTGTTTTCTTGGAGCAATGTCTAGATGTCTATTCAAGACCTTTGTCTTTTTCTTTCTATTGTGATTTTCTCCTCTCTTTCTCCATGCTGCAATTTGAACCTGGGTCTCACCCTCACACATGCTAGGCAAGTAAACCACTGAGCTCTGTCCCCAGCCTTTGCCTATTTTAAAGTCGGATTGATTAGATTTTTCTGTCCCATAGGAATTCTTTATGTATTCTGATACTAGTTGCTCACTAGATTTGAAAGCATTGTCCCATCCAAATGTTCCACTTTACTCTGTCTACAGTGACATGTGTATTTTTATGGTGCTATAAATCATGCCAGTTGCAAAAAGTTCAATACTATGTATCTCCACTAAAATAAAATACAGGGTAGTGAGAATCAGAGAGATAAAAAAAAAAAGAGAGAAAGGATCTGGGTGTAGTGGCACACACCTTCAATCCCAGCATTCAGGGGCAGAGCTCAAGACCAGCCTGGTTTACATAGTGAGTCCCTGTCTCAACCCCTGCACTCCATTCCCCAAAAAGAACAATGAAGAATGGTTGCTGCCAGGGACTGGGAAAGGAGCTGGGAGTTGGTGTTTGGGGGCTTCAGAGTTTCAGCTGAAGAAGAGGAAAAGTTCTGGAGGTGCTGAGTGTCGATTACTGCATAACCACGTAGCTGTGCTGATGTCACAAAACTGTGTCCATGGTTACCACAGTAAATCTTACACTATGCATACTTTAACCACAAGTTGTTAAAGGACAGTTTGAGAAGCTATGTGGCCAGGCTAGCTCAGGAGCATGGGCATAGGTTGGAATTGGTAGAGGGTTTTCTTTTCTTTTGTTTTTATAATTGTAATTATAATGATGTTTAAAATAAAGTCTCACATATCTCACATGGAACCCATTATGTTTGAGAACTTTAAACTCCTAATCCTCCTGCCTGTACCACCTGAGTGCTGGGATAACAGACGCCTACCGCCAAACTGGTTTACTTCAGTGATGAGGATAAACCCCATTTCCCATCCACGCTGGGCATGCATTCCACCAACTGAGCTATAACCCCAACTTAGGATTTTATTTCTATTTGCGAAACTAACATAGAGCCAAGTTGGCCCCCACTATCATTCAAAATAACACTCTAGACTTGGCAGAAGTTGAGCCCTGCTACAGTCACTTTTCAGAGTTCCTGGGTAGTTCCACCAAGAGCCTAGGATCCTAAAGTGGGGAGGAGTCAGTCTATGCGACACTGCTGAGCAGTTACTGCCATAGGCTTTCCCGAGACATGAAAACAAAAGGAAGGTTTGGGGCAAGTTAGCCTGCTGAGACAACTCCAGGATGGTAGACTCTTTCACACTGACCCCACCCACCTCTTCTAGGAATCCCTAAGACCAAACCCCATTTGACTGTCTACAACCCAAACTGCAAAGCACCATGGGAACAAAGAAGCAGGGCCTAGAAAGACAATAATTAAATAATACAATGAAAGCTTAAACTTTCAAGTTAATTCTTGGGCATCATTTATAAAAGTTAACAGGGCATATTTAATTTAGGAATTGGCTCACATCCTTCTCCTTACAGCTCAAACCTCATAAATGAAATATACTGGATCATTGCCCAGCACGGAAATAAAAGTTATGAATAATGTTTCTATCTCAATCATTGTCAGAGCTTTAATATTCCTAATTACTTTAAAAAGCTAGATATTCAATATAGGAAAACTTCTTTCCCCTTTTATCTCCACTTGTGAGCCTTGTGCAATTTAATAAGGGCCACTCTGTTGTCCTTAGCCAGTATAAACTGACGGCCCATCCTCTCATGCTTCATTATTATATGGGGCGCAGGTTTATGGCCAAGAACGTGGCCACTCATTTCCCCATATTGCCTAGTTGAACAGCTCAGGCAATCCACAGAGGTGAGCTGTCTACCTCCTTTCTTTACAGAGCAGAAAGAAATTGGTGATGGCCCTTAAAGAAATTAGTTGTGGGCTTGTAAGTCTGTAAAAGCATGGAGAGCACCCATCCCCACCTTAGAGTCAAATTTGTCTCCTGAAGGGCTGTCAAAATGATTTATCCTTCAATCCCTTGGCAGCTGCAAAAGGCAGGGCAGGGGCAGGTACCAGATGACGAATATTTACATCCTTTTCTGCCATTTCCGGGAATTTATCCCCAGAAGAAATTGGGCTGCTAAGGAGAGGAGGGAGAGACAGGTGCAAGAAGAATTGTTCTGACATTTTCATCCAGGACCCCAGGCCCTTCTTCATACATATATAATCCCAAGATTTTGGAAAAAATCCCCAAAATGTTCTTGGAAGGTCTGCGCCAGAACTCACATAGAGGGGGAAATCTGCAGGGAAGTGACTTGTGGTCACAACTCTTTTTATGCTGCTAGATGTGATCAATCATTTGGTCACTTTAGAAACTGCTGTTTCACCCAAGGTCTGCCCAGACCCAGGAGGCATACAGCACACATGATGGACTTGCCAAACGTTTGCATCCATCCATCCATCCATGCATCCATCCATGCATCCATTCTTCCTTCCTTCCTTTTTTCCAAGGCTCATGTAGCCCAGGCTGCCTTTCAACTCCCCAGGTATTCAAGGATGGCTTTGAATTACGGATTCTTCTGCCTCTACCTTCCCAGTGCCAATATTAAAGGCATGTACTGCCACATATAGTTTACAAACACACTTAAATTTTTATTATATTTTACTCTGTGTGTGTGTGTGTACATGCACACATGCGTGTATATAGTGGTCAGAAGATTACATGTAGGAGGAGTTGATTCTCTCCTCCCACCATGTGGATGCTGGGGTCAGACTCATGTTATCAAGTTTGCAGTGAACAACTTCACCCACTGAACCATCTCATTGACTCCACATACACACCTGTAGAACAGAGAAGTGTCTGTGTATAACACAGCTGCCTTGGGTAGGCTTCAAAGAGTACATAGTACACATTGGGCATGGGAGGCAGACAGTCAGGCTCAGGCTCAGTGAACATTCTTCCACAGGGTGGTCAGCTTCCTCTGCCCATGCTCTCAACTGTGGAGTTTTCATCAACTACAGGTCCAAGGAGTTTGGGGGCATATGTTGGTTTGGGGGGTAATCCAGCCCTCTGTATCTATAGATACTAAAGGATCAGCCAAAAACAAATTGAAAGGCTTTTTTTTTTTTTTTTTTTTTTTTTAGACAGTCTCTGTGTCCCAGGCTGGCCTCAAACTCACTATGCACCCAAGAATGACACTGAACTCTGGATTCTCCTGTCTCTACCTCTGGAGTGCTAGGGTCACAGTGTTCCACCAACATGCCCAGTTCATGCAGTGCTGGGGATAAGCACACAGTAGTAAGTGCCAGGCCAGCACCATGCCAACTGAGTCCCAGCCCACACTCATCTTGTACTTTCTTTTTTTCTATTTTTTAATTAGTTTATTTATTTTTATAGAATAAAGTCTTTTTTTACCCATGTATTTCCTTGCTCCAATACCCTTCCCTCTCCCGACCCCTCCTGGTCAGCCTTCAGCCTCCCTCCTTCCCATACCCCCATCCCCTCCCCAGAAAAGGAAATTGGTCCCAAGGTAGATTAGTTCAGCATCCACTCAAGGCAAGTCTGACTTCCTCTTCCTAATGTCAAGACTGGGTTAGGTGTTTCTCTGAAGGGAATGGGCTCCAAGGTGCCAGTCCATGCACAGAAACACAGTCTGTACCCTCATTTTGAGGTTCCACATATTGCAGTGGACAGTTGCATACCCTTGGAGGGCTTACCTTGTACTTTCTAAACTGTGAAAAAGTCCAAGTTCTATGATGAACAGGCCCAAAGAATGTGGTGACGGAGAAGGATCAGAAACAACCTAAATTCTACCAGCCAGGCCTGGTGAAATACACACAGTAAACCACATATTGAAAGTCTAGACGGCTATTAAAAATTTAAAGCAAATTAATGCCTATTGACAAGGAAATGAGTGTACAACTTAGGGCTGCACTAAAGGAATGCATTTCTGGCTAGCACACACACATGGGATCCAGGTCCAGAGCTGGAGGAAAATGTCCGAGCAATGGCAGGCTTCTTACCAGAGGTGAACCTGGACTGTGACCTAGAGTCTAGGCCTTTGGCAACCTTTTTCTTTTTAATGTGAACAGGTCTAACTTAAAAATCAACAGGGAGAAAACCTCAAACCAAGTAAGCCTGTTGTTTCCCACTGAAACTGATCTGAAGCTTTCCCACCCCAGTACAGACTCAGCCTGAGCTCTCCAGGGACACCTACTGCATCTGGAGAGACACTCCTCCGGGTCCCCACAGAGCAGGTGGGTGGGTGTCCAGCAACACAAGTATGCGGGACTCTTAGATCACAGTCGATTATAAGTCATGTTTCCCAGCTGATTCTTCTCCCTACAATGGTGTCTCAGAGTCAAAGCTAGTAGACACATTCTTCCTTCTCCTGAGAACAACTATATTCTCACATTGAAAACCTATTTCAGGGACTAGGGAGATGGCTCTTCGGTTACAACATGTGTCGCTTTTCCCGAGAACCTGAGCTCAGTTCCTAGCACCCACCTTATGCAGCTCACAACTGCCTGGAACTCCAGCTCCAGGAAACCCAGTGCCTCTGGGTTACATGAAGACCTGCAGTCAGGTGTACATACTCCCTCCCTCACATACACAAAATTAAAAAAAAAGAAAACCTATCTCAACCCAGAGCTGTATTAACAGTGATTGAACATGCAAAGGAAAGAGTATAATATAATCATTACTACTAGTTCAGGTTCAAGGCTGGGAAGATGATTCACTAGGCAAAAGGGCTTGCTGTGCAAGCATGAGAATCTGAGATTTGAGTTCCAGCACCCACATTAAAAGGGGGTGGGGCTGGAGAGATGGCTCAGAGGTTAGGTTAAGAGTACTGGCTTTTCTTGAGAATCGTGAGTTCAATTCCCAGCAATCCCATGGCAGCTTACAACCATCGCTAATGAGATCTGAGGCCTTCTTCTGGTGTGCAGATATACATGCAGATAGAACACTGTATACATGATAAGTAAACCTTAAAAGAAATACATGTGGCTAAGCACGCATTTAGCCCTGGCACTGGCAGGGATTGGGCAGAGAGAATGATTTCCTGGGCTCATTGGCCAGCCAGTCTAGCCTACTTGGTGAGACTCTGCCTCAGAAAATAAGGTGCAGTGACAGATGAAGAGACACTCTGTTGACCTCTGGCCTCTATGTATGCCCATATTGTAAATGCACCTGCAGATTCAGATTTGAAACCTGAGGTTTTGACTCTGTCCTGGTTTCACCATTTACTGGTCAGTAGTGTCTGTGAACACTTCTCCAGCCTCCCTGTACTGTCTTTTCCATCTGTAAAACAAGCCTAATTTCTTAACACAGGGCTGCTGTGAAGATGAAATACAAAGTCCAAGAGTGTCCAGTGCATGGTCAAGTTCAATTGATGGCAGCACTGATAGTAACAAAACTGTTCTCTCTCCACACTGGTCAGAGCAAGCCTGCTGTTATGTATTTAGATACAGAAATGATAATTTAAGGGGAAATAAAGGCTCCAGGCTATGAAAAGACAGATGGGGAGGCAGCCCAAATGATGTCTCATAATACATCTCAAAGAAGAAAAAGGGAGATCAGTGACTGCCCTGTAGTACCCAAAGGGCTGAGCTGTGGGAGGCGCCCCCTGTTTCTTCCAAGCAGCCTCAATGGCTCTTATCCTCTGATCTGGGGCGGCTCACTCCACATCCACAGCCTGGGGCCTTGTCCAATGAGTTCCTTGGGAGAAATTCCAGACATGCCAAGAAAAAGATCATGGCAATCCATCAGCCTGTTTAGTCTCCACTGTGAGCAAGAACCAACCAGTAGGAAGCAGAGAAGTATTTCCACTGTGGAGAAAGGAAGGTCTCCCAACAGTCACAGGAAGTAGTGAGTTTCCTGTCTCTAGAAGGATTCAAAGGTGGGAGAGGGCTCAGCCAGTCCCTTAAACTTCTGATGCTCTAAAACATCAAAGAATCCATGAATTCCTGTACTCTAACACTGTTTTCCCTCAAAGTGAAGCTGGAGCCAGCTGTGGACTGAGTAGAACATAGCCCACAGCTTCATGGGTTGGCTAGCCCTTCTCCAGCGGTGGTATCATTTTGAGAGTTGGCAGAAACTTTAGGGAGTAGGGATTAGTTTGAGAAAGGAGGTGACAGGGAGTGAGTCTGTGGTGGGTGTCTTGTTCCTGGCCTCTTCCTCCAAACTCTCTTTCCTTCCTGTCTGTTGGTCTGTCATGAGGTAAAGAATCTCTTCCTCACACTTTACCACCATGATGTTTAGCCAAGAAACCATGGATTGAACTCTCCGAAACTGTGAGCTAAAATAAATCCATGCCTCTCAGATAGTTTCTATCAGGTTTAGTCACAGTGGTAATAAAACTAACTCACATAGAATCAGTGTTTTAGGACTTTCTTTGCCTCTGGGAGTATCTGCCTTTGAGCAGATCCCAGAGATCAAGGTCCTTTGAACCAGAGATGATGGCTTTCAGCTTAGCAGGAAGTTTAGGGAGGAGAGAGCCAGCTGTGGGTTTGACACCTCCCCCCCCCCCCCCCGAGTGTGATGACAAGGGGTTGAATTATCCTCATATTATTCTATAAAGTAGCCCTAGTGTTTGGCAAACTCACTCCAGTGTAAGACATACTCAACACTGTCAAATCCCACTCATCGAAGGCAAATCAGAAAGGATAAAGATGGTGTCTGAAAGGCCCCAGACCCACTCATCTACACAGCACCGAGCCAGCTGTCGGCTCACAGCCTGAGAGAGACTGAGGCCCCATCTCCTCCCTCCCAGACCGCCCTTATTTTTGGGAAGAAGTAGCAACAGCAGCAAGCAGGCCCAGCCCAGCAGGCTCACCCACTCCAGTCAGAGGTTTCTTCCCCTAAGATCCACTGTCAGCAAAATTACACCTACAGAAACATGGACCAGGGACATGACCTTGAACATCTCCCCCATTGGGCCTCCTGGACTTCAGTCCACAGAAAAACTGGTTGAACGCTAACTCACACACGCCTCAGGTTCACTCTTCCTTGTCTGGCAGTGGAGTGGGAGGAAAAGGAGGCTGTGAAGCCAGTAGGGGCTTCCTCATACATTACAAAGGGGCTCTTGAAGGCTCCAAGCAGATATGAACCAACCCCTCTGCTAAGTCAGGAGAGTCACCAAAACTTTAGACAAAAACCACACATCCCTCTTGGCTGGCATTTTTTCATGTCCTGGCTAGACAAAGACAGAGACAGCATGTATCAAATCTGCATATCAAAAGACTATAACCGGCTACAACCGGATTTGCCTGGCTCAACAGAGAACAGGAGAGGGGTCAGGTGATCATGTGCAAACCCAGCATTCTCCTCTCTAAGGTTTTACGCCGCAGCCTCTACGGGGCAGAGGGAGGACACAGGGTGGCTCCCCAAGATCTTATCCAGTGGAACTTAGGCCTCTACTGGGTTGGCCTAGGTATGTTTTCACCCCAAGTCACCATGAGAGGGCTCAAGAAGAAAGCCAACAGGAGCGTCACACTAAACAGCTACTTACTGTGATAGGATGCCCCTGAGGAGGGGACCATCCCAGTCTACCAGAGGGAGAGGGGGTGGAGGAGGGTTCATCTCCAGTGAATTTCTTAACCTTTGCCTGATAAATCAATCTCTCCCCTAGGAGACTAGTATCATAACAAAGACGATGCCCATGTTGCTGTAGGTCACCGGGTCATCAACAGGTGTACATTACCTGGAGGATTCTCAGAGAAATGGGCATTCTCCATGCATGGAGATAAAGGTACAGTGTCCTGCCCCTAAAAGTGTCCCCTTCTCCTATTACTAGGGACACAGAGATACCCTAGTAGCCAGCAACCTCACATACAGCAACCTCACATACCAGCCCCTTGTACAACCATGAGTACCCATGAAACTGAGTCTCTTAACCAACCAAACCAAGGACCAAACCAGGCCTTATGACCACCTGGGTATGTACACAGGCACACACATCATCTCAAATTCATCCCAACCTTCTAAGACCATATATAGAGTATAGAAGACTGTACAAATTTCTCCACAACTCAACATTTACAACCCTCAATACCCCATTAGCCATCTTCCCATGCTCCTTGAGCCCTTGACCCCAACAAACGCTGTCACACATTAACTATATCTGGCATCTTCCCATCACCCAAAGTCATTTCCACCAGACACGGGAATAGAATTGCATATGCTACCGCTACTTTCTATGTCAGAATTATGGTCCACTGATACCCAAAGTCCCCAGACTCACCGCTAGAGCAGTCAGGGCCTCCCCATCCAGGCTCACAGTGGCAGGTATCTGGAGAGACACAGCGGCCATGCATACACTCCTCGGTGCACAGGGCTGAGGGCATGGGAAGAAAGAAAAACAGACCGTGAGAATCAGCCATCTGGGCACAAAGCAGAAGCCACTTTGTCATGGGTCCCTGGTGCCAAGGATGCTCCAGACATATTTTTGGCTTGGGGGATAAACATCAAACATGATAGGACTTGAACTGTTTAGTTCAAAATGTGTCTGGCAAGATGGCATAGTGTCTACCCCAGCCGCACTTCTTAAAATGAAACCCCAGCTTGAGACAGGGCAGCCTTGACCTTTTGGGTAATATCTCCTTCAGGAGCTAGAGATGTAGCTCAGTTGACAGAGACTCTCCAGCACCTCATCAACCATGTGTGGTATCACAAACTAATCCCAGCACTCAGGAGGTGAAGGAAAGAAGGAGAACTTAGGGTCATCCTCAGCTGCATTGTAAATTGGAGGCTCATGACATGATTACCTTAAAAAGAAAATCTTCAGGTTGACATAGAGATACAGGCCTGTGAGCCCGGGACTCGGGAGTATATGGTTAGAGAATCAAGATGAATTTGAGGCCAGTCTAGGCCAAACAGAAAAACCCTGTCTCAGAGACAGACAGATAGACAGAGACAGAGGAGAAAAAGAAAAAACTGAGGTGGGCTGGTGTCAAGGGGGTGGCTGGAGAGATGGCTCAGTTGTTAAGAGCACTTAACAGAGGACCTGAGTTCAGTTCCAGCCACCATATCTGCCAACTCACAACTACATTGTAACTCTAGTTCCAGGGGATTCAGTGCCCTCTGGCCTCCTCCGGCAGTCACATACATGGGACATATGCTCACATAGACAGACACATGCACACAAACATGACTAAAAGTAAAATAAACCTAAAGATATAAAAATTCCAGTGTTTGATCTGTGGAGCTCATATACAAGCAAGGGCCTTCCATCACACTCCCAAACTCATGCCACATCTGCTCAGCAAACCTGCCTGCTCCAGGCCCCAGGTTCTCACTAAAGCCTCATGTAGCAAGAAGCTCAGCAAGAGTAGATACTGTGGCCCCCACCTTCCTGCCCCCCTCCTCAAACATCCCTATTTTGGGGTTCTCAAATGTCAGCAAATCTGCAAAGTATACAAATGCTGAGGGGAAAAAGCAACAGCTAATTATAAGAAAGTAATTAAGAGAGACATCCACGATGATGATAATTGTAATTAGAAAGTGCCTGGCAATTTCTTATCACGCAGTCAAATGCTACAGCCCCGGAGCTGCCAGACTAGGCAAAGAGCAAAGTTTCCGTCCACCGCTCCGGCACTGAGGAGCCTTATTGACAGCCAGTGTGAGGAAGGGAGATTACTGCTCTCTTCTTTCAATAGAATTCACGTTTTCCAAGGTCACCCTTTGCTCCCCAAGAGATCTGCCCCACCACCTAATCCATCAGCCAAGAATTACAGAAACCCCCACATGCTACCCCCACTAATTTCCTAAGCTTGGGAAATCAGCAACTATCATCAACCCTGTCAATCTCCCAGGTGGGCTTGAGATAAAGGGCTTTTACTCTGAAAGCCGTGAGAATTCATCTTGCTGTCTGTTTATGGCCTGGGATGAGGAGCAGGTAGCCAGCCTCTTAGGGTAAGTCTGGAGGGGCTGCCACTGATCCACTGCTTGGTCTAGATGCTAACTGGTGTGACAATGGACCTTGTGATTATTGGTGTGGGGTCTTCCAGTCCTCTCCTAATGCACATGCTGGCTCTGGAGCTACTGCTTCTATAGATACTGCCTGAGCTCTGTCTAGGTCTCCAGGCAGGGAGGACACTGAGAAAGCCACTCCACATGGCCCACAGATCGGAGGCCTGCAGTCAGCCTCACCACACAATCTACACAAGGGCCTTGGAGGAAGGCTCTGGTTTGTACTAAGAACTTGCACAGCCCCAGTACTAGAGACCCTCTAGGGAAGGCTTCCCCAGCTCCTGACTAGGGAACCAGGCTGAGCCTGGATCTGGGGTCCAACTCCACTTTAAACTACAGTGACTTGCTTACTGGGCACTACCAAGACCCCAGCCAGGCACTGCTATGCCAAGGACATTTTAAACAGGTTCAAATGGGTCTGTGTCCCTGGAATACACAGGAAAGCGAGTACCCATCTTTTGTTCTGCGTATCATGCCAGCCTGTTGGGCTCTGCCAGCTTCCAGTGATGGCCTTGCTGCTCTCTCCTCTGTCATTGTCCCTGCAGGCTGAAGACCCCATGAGATGCACAGCTGGGCCTGTTTAGCTCACAGTTCTTCAGCTCAGCTCAGCAAGAATACCTCTAGTTATTTACTTCCTGAGTGCAGAAAGCCTGAACTTTGACCCTGGAATGTCTGCCAAGGTGGTAGGAGCCTTCCATGAATTCTAACATGCAGAGTGCTAGGAATGTAAAAAAAATCTCAGAGAAAAGAGAAAATCATAACCAGCCCCTTCATTGTATGCATGGAGAAACTGAGGCTCAAAGACCCATTATCTCAGACATATATGGTCTATCAGTCAGCCAGGATGAACTTCCTGGAGATCACTGAAGGTGGAGAGAAAGTACCCTCTCCTTAGCCAGCAGGAATGGCCTTTGGGTATTCCGAGTAAGCTATACACTTCACAGCCTTCTCCCTTGGTCCTTTCTCGGGTCTTAGAGACCCAGAATACAGGTTGTCAAGCAACATCTCACATGCTGTAGCCATAACCTGCGGCTTAGCCCTGTATTCAGAACACTGGCCCCCAACTAATACATGTGAATAAGTAACTCACAAGCCCCAGACTAACTTCCAGGGATGGGGCCTCACATCCCCGCTAGACCTCACTATCCCTTTGTACCTCATTGGCCCTTTACGGCAACCACACTATCTGCTTGTTAAAATTCAGTCTGTTCATATTTCATAGGTGTTGTTTAGACAGATGTTTGAATCCTGAAATATTGATGACAAACACCCCAGGCTGAGATTGCTAGGTCTGGCATTTGGGGCACTGTTTGAACACCTGGGGAAGAGAGGAGAGTCACCTGAGTTAGTGAAATTAAGATACCATGGCAATTCCAAGTGAGCCAACAATAAGCAGCCCCATCCTAAAAGCCTGGGACTCGCATAGGAACTGTCCTGGAGTAACAGGTCCCTTTTTTCCCCCAAAAGGCCCAAAACTGACCCTCTGAAGGGACCTGGTTAGGACCCTGCCATCCCTGACTCCCTCTCTTGCTCCTTCAACTTCACAGGAAGGTTTTAGTCAAGTCTTTCTTTCCTCTGCACGTCCATGTTCTCACGAGCAGGGACCCAGAGCAGACTTGATAGGACTAGCCTCATGTCAAGGGCAGTGAGCATCACTCCCACCCTCCAGCCCTACTAAGAAGCCTGAACTAATGCTCTCTCTCAGCCACCTCTCACTGCCCCCATCCAATCTTGCTTTTGGCATCTACCAACCCCCTGGCATGCTGGGAACACTGCTGCCGAGAAGCAGGTTGGTGGAGGATATATGGCATTCAGGGCACAGGGGCTTGACAAAGGTATATATGGTGGCTAGACTCCCCGGCTGTGGCGATCAAATTAACTGATAAAGGGCAGCGTCAGGGCATAGCAAGTGTTATAGAACTTTGCTTTCACTTCTAGCGGGGTTCCGTTGGGCCTCATGGCATCATCCTATGACACTTGATTTTTTTCATCTCTTTCTCTCTCTCTCTCTCTCTCTCTCTCTCTCTCTCTCTCTCTCTCTCTCTCACACACACACACACACACACACACACACACACACACACACACAGATGGTGTGTGGTCTGCAGGGGTCTGGCAAAGCCCTGGTGGGAAAGAATGCCATAACCTAAGTTTAAATCTGAGATACTCCACCAGTACCATAAGCAAATGACCTCTGCCATGTCTTAAGAACAATGGTATACACTTCTAAGTTGTTGCAAAGTTGATTGAAATGTTACGGGGCTGGTGACAGGCTCAGTACATAAAGGCGCTTGCCACCAAGCCTGACAACATAAGTTCAGTCCTGGAACCTGTATGGCAGAAGGAGAAAACCAACCCCCATAAATCTGGCCTCTGTAAATGCACTGTGGCACATGCATGCTCCTCCTCTACCACCATTAAACAAACAAACAAACAAACACACACACACACACACACACTTAGATGAATACCCAGCAAATAGTACGTGTCCAAAAAAACCCCCAAAACAAAAGCTGCTAAAATCTCTTTATACTCCCACAACTCACTCACTCAGTTTCTCTCTCTCTCTCTCTCTCTCTCTCTCTCTCTCACACACACACACACACACACACACACACACACACTCACAGGATTATCACGTCTATGATCTGAACCCTTCACATTCCCATGATTATTTCACACACAGGATCATTGCATACGCCTCTGGGGTGTATACTATGGGCTCTGGGCTTGATGTCTAAGACAGGTGGCTGCTTTCATTTGTTGCCACTTCCTATGGCTTCCCCCGCCTTGTTTGTCTGAACATTTTCTGAGTACTGACTATATGCTGCGTCTGAAGATTTCACATGAGTTATCTCAGCCTTGTACTCCAGAGTTTTACGTCAACTTGACACAAGCCTTCAGAGAGGAGAGAACTTCAATTAAGAAAATGCCTCCATAAAATCAGGCTGGAGGCCAGCCTGTAGGGCATTTTCTTAATCAGTAATTGATGCAGGAGGGCCCTGCCCATTGTGAGTGTTGCCATCTCTGGGCTGGTGGTCCTGGGTTCTATAAGAAATCAGGCTGAGCAAGCCAAGGGAAGCAAGCCAGTGAGCAGCACCCTCCATGGCCTCTGCATCAGCTCCTGCCTCCAGGTTTCTTCCTGCCCTGACTTCCTTCAATAAACAGTGATATGGAAGTGTAAGCAGAACACACCCTTTCCTCCCCAAATTGCTTTTGGTCACAGCAATAGAAACCCTGACTAAGACAGATCTCAATCAAAGGCCATCCCAACATGCTTTGGAGAGTTCACTTTCATATCTTCAGGGAGATCCCCTCTGGTCCCCTGGGGGACATAGGCTACTTCTCCTCAGTTTTGGTAGGTCTGTGTTTGCAGGTCCCACACCCTTATGTCCCAGCAGTGTACCATGTGTGAGAGAGCTCAGCCTCTGAATTTCTTTTTCTCCTGCAGCCATTTTAGTCACAACCACCCTCCCCCACCTGCATCTATATCATGGTCTATCAGTGACAGGAGCCACTCACCTGCAAATCAGGATGACACTGTCTTCTGGAAAATCAGACCACAAGTCAGTGTTGACCCCTTGAGAATGCCTCATCCTTCCCCTGACCCCCTCACCTTCCTTGTGCTCAGGGCTGACCTTCATGGACTGTGTCCCAGGCCTCCTCATCTTCTGGCTTCTGGGTATGTCCAGCCGATGGAAACAACTGGCTGTTACACATGGGCCTAAGATCCTGGGGAGTGATCCTCAGGCCTAGGAGGTGGCGGTGGTTCTCAGATAGATGCTATGCTGTTCCTTAGTGGTTTCCCTGCCTTTGTTTGTTTTGAGATGAGGTTTTACATACTCCAGGCTGACTTCAAACTCACTATGTAGTAGGAATGTCTTTAATTTCATTATTCTTCTGCTTCACCTCCCAAATGCTGGAGTTGCAGTGCACACCATCACCCAGTGTGGTGCCGGGGATACAATCCAGGATGCTGCGTGTGGCAGGCAAGCACCCTACCCACTAATCTACCTCTGCAGCTCTCTCCCTGCCTTTATAAAAAACCATCACTTTATCATTAAACTCTCCCCAGTGACCCTCCTCATCACACCCTCCATCTCTTTCTGGAAGCCGAACTGGTCCAGAGCCATGCTGAGGTCTGAGCCCACACACGAGCATGATGCTAAATGGCTGCTCTTAACCATATGTTGCCTTGCCACGTGGACCTCAGGCAGAGACAAGCGAGGGACAGAAACAGACCAACTGAACTCCTTGTCCTTCAGGTCTCCATTTCCATGTCTGAAATGAAGCCGTTAGTGGCATGACCCACAGCCGCTCCCACTCTGCATGTGTAGGGCTATAGTACAGCAGCTTTTGGTTTTGAGGGTCAATTCAAATGAAGCTTGAAAGAAGATAAAGGGATAGCTTAATGGTAGAGGACCTGAGTTTGAGCCTAAGACCCCATTTTTTAAAAGCCAAGTATAGTGATACATGCATATAAGCCCAGTACAAGGAGGCAGAGAAGCAGATCCTGGGGTTCCCTGGCCAGTCAGCCTAGCCTACTTGGTGAGTTCCAGGCCAGTGAGATACTATGTAAAAGAAAAAAAAGGGGGTGGACAATACACACACACACACACACACACACAGAGAGAGAGAGAGAGAGAGAGAGAGAGAGACAGAGAGACAGAGAGACAGAGAGACAGAGAGACAGAGACAGAGAGAGAAAGAGAGAGAGACAGAGAGAGAAGCGGGAGAGAAGGAGAAAGAGACAGACCTGAAACATGTACAAATGTATGCTCACACATGTAGAATGCAGCTTGGTGTAGGAACAATGAACGTGTCCTGAGGTGCAGACAGCGATTGGAGCGGCAGTCTTTGGGGCAGCAAGAGCTTGAATGGCCAGGGCAGCTCCTCAGCAGACAGACTGTGGAGCCAACACTGGTTTTCCTGACCACTGGTTGGCCCTCATGGTGGAGAGCTCCTTGAATCAATTCTCCATTCTATTAGCATTCCACCCAAGACGACCCGTGAGTCCCCAAGGTGCTCGTGGTAATATATTTTGCCTGGCTGCTTGCAAATGGTCTCACTAGTTAATGGAACTATAAAATGCCTTCATATGAAAAGGTCAAGACAAATAAAGACATGCTCCTTGGCCCCAGACCTAGTGAGGACTAGAGAAGGCCTAGGGTCCAGACACAGGGTAGCCCTCAGAATTCCATAGCATATGGCCTCTGGAGCTTCCCATGACATCTCCCCCTCTTCCCCTGTGCCCCAAGGCACATTGATCAACCTGACATTAGCATTCCTGGCAGGAGCCACAGACCAGGTTGTCACTGGATTCTGCTTAGAAACAAAATAACCCCCATCCAAGTGGGCCCAAGTGCCAATTCTGAGGTGACATGCTTAACATGAATGATTGGGCTGTTGCCAAGGTCACAGATCCCTATATGACATGTGTCTGTGTCTGGAGGGGGGCTTAGGAATCTCCAGGGGTTCCTAAATCAATCTAGAGATGAGTTTCATCCAGTCCTCTATAATCACCACCCCTCAGTCCCCCTCAGCCAGGAAGAGGCATGTCAGAGGCCTCTCTTCATGGTGCATCTGGACTTGGTTTTGAGTGACTATGGCCATGTTTGACCCCAGGACATGAACAGTCACATTTAGGAAAGTCATGTTCCCCTGAAGGGCTGGGAGGACATAACGGGCACAGCACCTTCCTGGACCGGGGAACCAGGCCTGTGAGTTCCACCCCACCTCACTTGCCACCCTCCAAG
>PVIH01020753.1:0-31496 GCA_004025045.1 Sigmodon hispidus
TCTTTTTTTTTTTTTTTTAAAAAAACTTTATTTATTTATTTGCCTTGGTGTTTGCCTGGAACTGGAACTACAGACAGTTGTTAGCTGCCATGTGGGTGCTGGGAATCGAACCCGGGTCCTCTGGAAGAGCAGAGGGTGCTCTTAACCGCTGAGCCATCTCTCCAGCCCCTCTGGTGGACATTTATAGCTCTTTGAGGGCAATTGGCCAGCATATCCTTGCAGCTCAGAAAGGATGGTCTCCCTGTACCCAGGCAGTGGTGTTCATCTCCTAGGCTATCCAGAGGAAGAAGCCACTGTTTCCCTTCAGCTTTGGATGTCATTCCAGTCCCCCAGCTTGACAACTCTGTTGGCTACTTCCTTGTTCTCTTTGGAGCTAAGGAGGTGTGTCTTTCCAGATTCCCTGGAGGACTTCAATTCTATTCTGTCTTCACAGATTCAGGTGCCTCTCTTAGTACTCCCGCCCCCAATACAAGGACAGACTGCAGGGACATACAACTGAGTGGCCCAGAACCAATGACAGGGCCTTACTGACCTGCTGTACCTCATTGGTGAAGCCTTTTGACTTGAACCTAATCATGACCCGCCTTCCTCGTTTTACAGGCAAGTTCAGAATGTCCACACAGGCCTTGACTTGACTGTGCCACAGCACCAGGAAGTACGGGGCAAGATGATGTCCGGCCATGTGGAATACCAGATCCTGGCAGTGACCCGGTTGGCTGCCTTCAAGTCTGCCAAGCACCGGCCTGAAGATGTTGTCCAGTTCTTGGTGAGCAGAAGACCCTAGCCATGATGCTCTGAGGGTATCTGGGCAGGGTATCTGCCCCTCAGAGTACCATAGCATCAGAGTGCTGACATTTCCCTGTATAACACATGCCTGGGGTCTGGAGTGCGAGACTGTGGGATGACAGCCAAGTAGATCCATGCTTAGAGTCCACAGGAAGGCAGACTAGTCAAGTGACATAGATAGTGACGGGAACACATGGGGAACTGGGAATGTGTAGAGGAAGCAACGGAATACACCTTGAAGAAAAGATTCTGGATGCCAGCCTGGTCTACAGAGTGAGTTCCAGGACCGTGAGGGCTACACAGAAAAACTCTTTCTTGGGAGAAAAAGGAGGGGGGTTGCTAAGCAGCGGGACAGGGGGAAGAGTGTCCCAGCAAGAAGACACAGGGGCTGAGAATTGGGAGCCTCTGAGTGGTTGAGTATGATCCTGGGTGACATGGGAAGACACGGGGTATATGACATGCAGGATACACTTGGACCTTCACTTAGTTTTAAGCAAGGAAGTGACAGTCCCATCTGTCTTTGACCAGAGAGTCAGTAAGGTGCTGGGATCAGAGAGCCTGGTTCTGGGGACAGCACAAGTCCCAAAGAGTAGGGAGGGCATAGAGAGAGGGGGGTGCTTACAGTGTGCAGCTTCCACTGGCCAAGATCAGCAAAGCTGGTGAAGAGCAGTTTAGGGCTGCAGTGAGTATGGTATTCACCCACTGGGTGACACAGAAAGCCCAGCATAGGACTAGGCCAGGCCTGAGACTCAGGTATTTAGATATCAATTTGGAAGTCATGTTAAGAGCTGGGAGTAGATGCCGCTACCCAGAGCGAAGAGGTAGATAGCAGGGAGAAGAGCCAGGGAGGAAATCCTGGAGACATCAGCAGGTCAGCAACAGTTGAGTCTGCCACCGAGGCAGACAAGTGAGGCCGGGTGACTGAATCACAGAAGCTAAGGGAACAGAGAATATTTTAAAAAGGAGTGATGTGTGCACACATTTATTTAGCCTGATATTGAAGGGGTCCAGACCTGGTGAGCAGGAAAGCTGGGATTTTGGGATAAGGTAAAATAAAGCCAGAGTCCTCTAATACTGTGAGGGACCAGCCTGCTATACAGATTGGTTCCATAACTCCAGGCAATCAAAACCAAAGGAAAATGATGAATGTACAGCCCTGTGACAGCAAGGGATCAAATTATAAGAAAAACGTTAAGACACAAATCTTTTTTTCAAGCAGCATTCCACAATAGTACTATTTTTTTTTTTTTAATCTGATTGCTCCTTAGATCAACTTTTGGTTGAGCCTAGGTGAATAGTTCAGGAGCCGCTGTGTTCTGAGAGTGGCTGTGCCCTGCAGGACTGTTTGTGACTCCTGGTAATCTGACCTGACCTCAGACTTTCTCAGCTCAGTGCAGCCACTTATTCAGAGACCAGAGCAGAATAAAAGGGAGTGGGTGATGCTGGAGCCTGAGGGAGAGGCGACATCTTGGGAACACTTGGGGTTACGGTGAAGCCTGCTCTGTCCTACACAAAGGACTGGATGTCAGAACAGGGTAAATGAAAGGTCACTTGTGACACTTCCACATGCCATACCAGTGCTACTTTGTCCTAAACAGTGATGCCTACACCCTGTGCAAACCATGCCGGGGTTTATACAAAGTGTGGGCATGCGCATACTTGCTGATGCGTCACAGACCTAGAAGTACCTAGGAGGGTAAAGGAAAACTCTTTTGCTCCCACATACACCACAGTATCCAGGGGTGTAGCCCAGAGTTATGCCCTCAGGTCTGAAATGCCCCTGGAATGTTATGAGTTAGCTCTAAGAATTAATGAATATTTTGTGTCTGTTCCTTAAAAGGATATATGCTTTTTAATGAAACCAAGCATTTAGTTGCTAGCCATGAGGTAAAGCCAGCCCCTAGAGAGGAGCACTATATCTTATGTCTGGCAGCCGTCATCCTTTGAATCCTTATTGCACAGGCATGTACACATACCAGAGGACCCTGAGGTAGCATCACTGCCGGCCGGTGCTCTGCAGTGCGTGCCACACGGAGGCACTGGGTATTTTAGTGTCCATACTTCAGTTCCCTGTTGTTCTTGTCATGTTTTCTGGCAGCTGCTTGATATTCTGCCTCAAACACAAATAGGTGCAGAAGCCCTCTGGACTTTTAAAGTTCATCTGCCTGCATGGAGAAGTTAGGCCAGCAGGGGGTGCTCACTCCCCACTGTGGCTTCTCTACAGCTTCCAGAGCTTCTGAACAACTCAGGAATTAAAGTGGGAACCTGAGTGACTGGTGCACAGGGGATCCTTTTTACTGTTTCCTTAAGAGTTCTTCCCAGGAACATTCCAGAGCCAGAATTAAACTATGGGCATCACGGGACTCCCTGTTTTGGGGGTTCTGACGCTCCACACACCCCCACACACCCCCTCACTGCACAGCCACCTCCCAGTGTCTAGGACCTTGAAACTGGGTAGTATGTTGGTTAACGAGCTGTGGACTACACCCAGTCAGGCAGAGGCCAGGCCTTCCAGAGCCCTATTGATGGAGACACCAGCAGTCCAGGCACATACCAGCATACATACCTAAGACAGCAGCTAGGTCTGGGGTGCAGGTCAGTCATGCCTTCATCCTCAACATTGCCACATATTTTTGGTGAGATGGACCTAGCCTCCAGGGAAGCACCAATTAGCCCAGGACTGAGGAAACCCAGGGTGTTGGTGAAGGCTGTGGCATAAGGCAAGTGACTTTTGTCTGAGCTCATAGAGATTGTCCAAATCACAACAGTGGCATCGAACCCGCAGGGCTATGGCTCGGCTACTGCATGAGGCTGAGAGTCAGCTGGGGGATTCTGTGTTAACAAATTCATAGCAAGAGTATATGAAACAGTGATCACTGAGCTGTGGGAGGTTCAGAGCTTGGAGGAGGAGAAGGCAGCTGTAATCGTTGACGGCAGCTAGCCCGTGATCTACAGTAAGCCAAGTGCTACCTTTGGAGACCTCAAGGAGCACCTGAGACCACTTTGTGGCACCAGAAGGAGCTATGGGCCTACTCCCATGCTTCGGTGAATTCTACTTGACAATACTAGGCTCTGCCATACGTCAAGACAGGCCCCACCAGAAGGCCAGTTCAAGCCAGAGAACAATGAAGATGTCTGTGCTGTGAAAAGGTGACTCACAGTGCTGTCACCTGCCAGGTGCCAAATTCACTCTGCTAGGGTTCAGAAAGCCCAGAATAGATGGAGGCCGTGGTCATCAGCAGGCCAGGCAGGTTCCTGTTAAAGGCCTTTACACAAGCCTGCAGCAGCACCTTAGGTCTCTTTATTATTGTGTCCTTCCTTTTGGACTTCTTTGGGGAGCTGAAATTGAAGCTGGGAGGTATGCAGAGAGGTAGCAGACAGGATTGCTCCAGGCACGAATCTGGCCAGGGTGAGGAAGTTTCTTACCCTTGCCGCTTCTCTCAGGAAAGCACATACCCTCTCATTCCAGGTCTCAAAAAAATACAGCGAGATCGAGGAGTTTTACCAGAAACTGAGCAATCGTTACCCAGCAGCCAGCTTGCCCCCGCTGCCTAGGAAGGTCCTGTTTGTCGGGGAGTCTGACATTCGGGAAAGGAGAGCCATGTTTGATGAAATTCTGCGCTGTGTCTCCAAGGATGCCCAGTTGGCAGCCAGCCCAGAGCTGCTAGAATTCTTAGGTACCTGAGGCTTTATCCCACATCCCTGAGGTCTCTGCGGCTCAGAAACCCCCTCACCACTGTGACTCAGTGGGAATCCCATTGCCACTCTCCATGGCCTGCAGGCTTTAACAATGACCTCCTGAGCTGGATGGTGAGCAGGAGACCCAGCTCTCAAGAGACTAACCTCTGGACAGCAGCAGGTATTCAGAGTGTCCTCACCATGGCCTTCCTAGCCATCCTCATTATGGATCTCCCTTCGATTATACACTTGTGTGTACACATCTCTCTCTGCCTTCTTCCAACCAGACCCTGCAGCCTGTGTCATCCAGAGAACACTGGGTTACACACAGAGCCTGCTGGCTGGGTCCCTTGTGGGTATGACACTCAGCCCATGCCCCATAGAGAGAGAGAGTATGTGACACTTCTATAGACAACTCTGAAGACTTCAGGCTCTTCTTTAAAGCATCAGAGAGCCCCTCCCCTTTCCTCTTTCATCAGTGTTCTCTTTAAGAGAAGTGATTTACTGATGGAGATGGGGAGGGATGTTATATGGGTTTTTTGGCCCGGCCTAACCCCAAGGTCTGGACGTGCCTGCAACCCCACTGCTGGTTAGCCCCCCTAAAATGACTCAGACACTTATATTAATTACATGCTGTTTGATCTGTGGCTCACGCATATTGCTAGCTAGCTCTTGATCTTAACCCATTTCTATTAATCTATCTTACCACATGGCCTGTGGCTTACCTACTTATTTACATCTTGCTTTTTGGGCGGCTGGATCACATCTGTCTTGACTCTGCCCTCCTTTTATCTATGCTCAGATTTCCCACCTGCTTCTAAGATGCCCTGCCATAGACCAAAACAGGCCTTTTATTATCCAATGATATTCACAGCATACACAAAGACACCCCACATTGGGGAGGGGGGCATGTATAAACTAATGTGCATAAAATGCTTCACCCAGAGCCTGTTGTCCAGAGGTGGTGATTAAAAGACCACCTCTTCCCAACACTCCTGTCTACTTAATCCTCCCGGGGGAGTGTCTGCCCTTCGTGCCCTGGATGATGGGGTCAGGCCACATCTACGGATGGTGCCTGTCTCTCCCTCCTCACCACTTCCCTTCCCCTCCAGTCATTTAACTTTGCTATTTTCTGATCCTGTGGACCTCCACTTCTGCAGGACAGAGCAAAATTCCCACAAACCAAGTATAAAAATGGAGAGCACTTTTTAAGATTTTTAACTACTTAGTGATGTTTGCTTGTTTCTTTGTGTATTTGTTTGTCTGAGACTGAGCCTCTTTATGTAGTTCTGGCTTATTTTATTCATTCATGCATCATTCATTCAAGATAGCATTTCTGAATGTAGTCCTGTTGTCTTGAAACTCACTGTATAGACCAGGCTAGCCTCAAACTCACAGAGATCCACCTGTCTCTGCCTCCTGAGTGCTGGGATTAAAGGTATGCACCACCATGCCTGTTTTTTTTAAGTGACTGCTTTGAAGAGTACCTACCCAGTCACTGTTTGCATAGAGATGAGCAAACAATCCAAACCTACACTCTCAAACTGTCGGTGGAGAAGGACTATCTATTTATTGCTGGCCTGACACAGACTGATACACTCACAGACATTGCGTGCTGAGATGCTATAATGATGCCAAACCTCTATGCTCGTTTTGGGGGCCTTGCTTCCCCTTTCTGAACTGACCTTATTGCAAACACCTGCCTCTGTTGCTTTGAGAGTTTATATAAACCCGGTTGTCCTGGGGTGTTCGCAGAGTGTTCTGGAATCTCCCACGTGCTCATCGAGCTCATTCAGATGGAAGTCTGATAAGGCAGACACCTGGAGTTATCTGCCTCTAGTTAGGTCAGCAGAGTCCCTCGTGGGGACTTACTATCATAAGACATTGAGAAGGGACAGTCCTGCTGAAGCCTCATTGTGCACTGGGTAGCACATGTCATGGTTACTGGGCACCAGCTTGGCTGTTTCTATGGTAGGGTTTTGTGGCATGCTGGCCTGTGGCATGACACAGGTGTTGCTCTCTTGAATTCTTAGCAGCTGTGATCACTTACCTGTATGTGAAGCATACAAAATTGGGTTCATTAACCTTCCCTCATGAATGTTGGGGGATTCACAATGCCTCACCTCTCCCCAGGGGACAGTCATGGCAGACTGAGAGACAGAGATAGACTGATAGGTAGAGAGATGGATGGATGGACACAGATGATGGACAGAAAGATAAGCAATTAGCAACTGTTAGGCACTTTTTTTTCTTTTTACTGTTATAACTGCTTATAAGCCACCCATGTTCCAGTAAGTAACCCCAGTTAAAGTCAGTGCATCAAGCTAGACATGGGTGAAATCTTCCCTTTGTTTTGCAAGTGGTCTTCTATCTGGGATGAATAGATTTATTCATGCCTCCCTGGAGAATAGTTCACACAACACTGGGCCACAGAAATTCTGAGACTCCTGCTTTTGGCTTGTCCTGACATTCCAGATGAGTAAGCTACACCAGGCTCCCATGGTATCATCATCACTGAGTGGGTTACCACAGGGCCTAGCCCTCTCCCAGACCTTCCATTCAGAATGAAGCAGAATTGGGGTCCCAGGAAGTTACAGAAAGCCCTCTGAGCCTGGCATGGGAGGGTAGGTATGGTGCGATCTCCCTGAAAGTGGCCATAATGCTCTTATTTTCTTCTTCCGAAGGCACCAGATCCGCAGGGGCTGCAGGCCTTGCCACTAGAGATTCCCCTGTCCTGGATGACACAGTCGGACAGCTGGCCGACAGCGATGAGGCGTTTGACTTCTTTGAGCAGCAGGATGAAGTGCAGCCACCCTCACTGGGCCTAAGCAAGAAGAATTTGGAGGAGGAAGAGGAAGAGGAGGAAGAGGTGCTGGATCCCCTGGGCATCATGCGGTAGGTTTCCACTGCTTCCCAGGTCATTTGCTCAAAGAGGTCTGAGTCTTAAGGCTTTGACCTGGTGTGCTCAAGAGGGTTCACTCTGCTCTACCTCGGTGTCACTTAACTTTGTGGCTGGGCTCAGAATCAGCTGCCCATCCCTGTCATATCCTCCATCTGTGGCAAAACTCTTGCAGAGCTAGGCCCATGATAGCTCAGTAGTGTAGCTGGAAGTTTCTGGCCCATCTGCCCCTGAGGTTTAGACCTGCAATCTTGCAGCCTCTTAACTCTAAATAATTACACAAAGTTGATTACAAATTGTTTGGCCTATGGCTCAGGCTTATTGCTCGCTAGTTCTTAAAACTTAACCCACTTTTATTAATTTACGTTTCACCACATGGCTCATGGCTTACCTGTGTCTCATTACATCTTGCCTTCTCCATGGCATCCTGCAGCATCTCCATCTGACTCCGCCCTCCTTACCCTTTATCTATGCTCGGATTTCTCACCTGCCTCTAAGATGCCTTGCCATAGACCAGAATAGCCTATTATTTACCAATGGTAATTCACAGTATACAGAAAGACATCCCACATCACAGTAGTACTGGCACTAGGACCTGGGTTCTCCTTGCTGAGTGAATGACAATGTGACTTGTTTGCCCATGAGCATGCCTCACCATCTGTAGGGCAGGATTTTCTTCAGTTCCTCTGGGACTGTTGGAAGCCTCCATGAATATGTGGGTGTAAGTCACCTGTGACCGACAGGTGCTGACTGCAGTGACTGGACAGTGTCACATGCTCACGCATGCTGCCAAGGGAGATGAAGAAGTAAACCAGCTAGGTACCATTTTGCTTCACTCCTCTCTGATGCATTCAGCCAATCTGAGCTGCTCCTGAGCCCTGGCACATGGACCACACTGTGCTGGGAGTGGGGACAGGGTGCAGGCTGGAGGAAGAGATGCACAACCAGGTATCTGCCACTCCAGTAGACATGAGCTAAGAACACAGTGGCTTCTCTAATGGAAACAGGCTATTCAGCTATCCCAGAATACTCCTTCTTGGCTCAAGCAAAGAACAACTAATATACTAATATTTTTTGTGCTGGGCATAATACTGTGCACTTCACTTACTGTGTCTCATCTGTTTCTGGTCCTGTGAGGAGCAGTTGAAGGGGAAGAACTGACATTGAATTTGAGGGCTTCCTGCTGCGGCCTGAATTTCAGTTCCATCCTTCAGTGACCAAGGCTCCTTGACCATTGCCTCTTTCTTCCATTTCTTCAGTAAATATTGGCTCTTGACAGTACCTGCTGCCTGGAGCTCCAGGAAAGATTATCTAAGCTGCATAGATATTCACATTAGCTGTCATCATAGACTCAGCTTTCAGCAGAACCACAGGCCAAGGCATCCCTCTCCATACTGTGACAGCTAGGTCTTAGGAATTTACTGCCATCTTCAGGATACAGACAAAGGAGCCCTGCCTGAAATAAGAGCCACCAAAGGATTGGACAGAGCCATGTTCAGTGTGATAACATACAAAATGAGATCCCCAAAATGCTGCCCACTCTGCACTGGCTTTCCTTCTCGAGTGTAATATGTGAACCTTGGGCTGCAGGGAGGTGAGGCCACTGCAGAAGAGGTGAGGCTTCACACTGGGCAAAGGTGCCCAGGCCAGGGGAATCTGTCCTCCCAGGAGCCTCCAGACAGTGTGTATATTGAGGGGATGAGAAGTTCTACTCCCCAAGGGACAGGCAGTCAGGACACCAGGGTGACATGGGGAGAATCCTGATTGGCCTCACCCGGCCCTAGGACCCTGCCTGGCTTTATTTTGTTTAGGATAAGGCATTTTCTGAACCCCTGCCATCTGCCATTCTAAGTAACCATGACCTGTGCCAAACTGAAATGGATGTCTGAGGCTGCACCAGCCTTTGGCTGAACAGCACAGTTAGCAAAGTGGCTCCTTTTTTGGGTAGGAAAATGCTCTTGGCATTGGCAAGTCCTGCCTTAGATTTCTTAGTCTAGTAGCAGAGTTGGAGGGGGTGGCGGGTGTTAGTTAGCATGCAGCCAGCCTGGGATCACCTGTAGGGAAACTCTGTGCCCTTGGGGGGGGGTGCCGCTGAATTCTGGGAAAACAGGTCCAAGAAGACTCCTCTTCCTGCCAGGTTTTCTTCTAAGGACCCATGTGACACCAGTTGATATTATCTACTCTGTCAAGAATAATAAGTAATGCCGCCACTCCACCCCTACCCCCGCGAGCTTTTTCAGTGCCAGGAACTGAGCTAATTGGCATTTGCTTCTAAAATGCCAACACTTCTGAAACTGGCCATGACCCATAGTAAATGTGTTGTACGTCAGGACACACATGCATATGCTTCACGTGAGACCAAGGGAGGCTCAAGAACATAGGAAACCTCGCTTAGTGCATTCTGCTGCCCTGCTTCGTTTGTGGAAAGATCCACAACATGCCTAACTGCTTTCTGGGACTGTTGCCGGCACCACATGGGAAACAGAACTCCAGGAGGCTAATTTTGTTTTCTGCAGAAGGACACTGGAGGCTGGTGACTGGAGCTCCTTCAGAAAGCCCCAAAGTAGAGGCAGGGCTTGAGGCCACCTGCAGCCATCTTTTTTGGAAATGTGGCAAGAGCTAGGGAGGGCCTTTACACATGGAGAAATCAAAAGACTCATCAGGGCAGGGGCTTGGTCAAAGCCTGGTGTTCTGGTTCAGTTTCTGCTGCTGTGATACAAGACCATGGTCAAAAGCTGCTCCAGGAGGGGAGGGCTGAGTTTGCTTGGCTCAAACTCTCAGGTCACTGAGGGAAATGAGACAGGGGCAGAAGCAGAGGCCCTGGAAGAATGTTGCTCACTGGGCGGCATCTCCTGAGCTTGCTCAGTTTGCTTTCTTATACAACCCAGGCCAAATGGTGGTGCTACTCCCTGAGGACTGGGCTCACCCACGTCAGTCATTATTCAAGAAAATGCCTTACTTTCCTGAAGGCAATCTGGTGGAGGCTGTGTCTCATCTGAGTATCCCTTCTCAGGCAACTCTGGTTTGTGTCAAGTCACACACACACACACACACACACACACACACACACACCTGGCACCTGATATGTGACAGAGCAGAGACTGGAGGTCAGGTTTCCCTCTCATGGACACAGAGCTGCCCACCTCACCCTTTGGTGAAATAGTCTTGTTATCCACTACAAGTTAATAGTCTGAATTTCTTCACTCCTCTGCACACACTTTTGGACATTTCTGAAATAGCCTTCCTTGTACTCAACCTAGGACATTCCATACTGTGGCCACAGGGAGGCGCTCAAGCTCCATGTTAGGATTGTGTCTGCAAGGGTGGGAGCGATTGGCACAAAGCTGAAGCTTGACTGGCCTTTCTTTGTCTCTTCAACCTGCCTCTGATTAGGGAAAAGCCGGCCTCCTTCCACTGTTAGGAAGCAGAGGAAAGCCCACAGCCTCGCTCATCCCAACACCATCGCTCCTTGTCTTTTCTGAGGGTTTTCTCTGACCCTGGCCAGTACTATCTAGACTTTGGACATAGTGGACATACTGTCTCATACTCTGCTTTTCCAGTTAATGTTCTGTCCCGGGCGTCTTTCTCTGTCATACATACTTTGCGTATTTAACTCAGTTTTAGTGTCTTGGTGGCCCTGTGCCTTGTGGTAGAGACATTTTTCATCCAGACTTAAAAAAAAAAAAAAAAAAAAAAAATACACTGGTCATTGGCAACAGTTGGAAACACAGGCAAGAGTCATTTCCCCAGGAACACAGATAATTCACATCTCCTTCACAATGGGATTATTTCATATCTGCAGTTTGGTGTTTTCCACGGCTTTGCTAGGTCTTAGTGGGACACCTCCGGCTCTGTCACTGGAAGTGACAGGCCCCAGCTTTTGGAGTCTTTCGCAGGCTTTTGCTATTGCAGGCAGTAACCCGAGGGACTCGTGGGTACAGAGTTCTCATTCCGTGGAACTTTCCATCTATGCCATGGCCCCAGAGCATGGTCCCTGAAGGTTCTGCAGGGCCTCTGGTTGATAAAGGCTCTTGGGGTCTATACATTTGCCCTGTCCGAGGCCCCTCTTCTCTCCCATTCTGCCCATCAAGACACTACCCACTTCTCCAGCCTATGACAGAAGACACCCTGGCTTTTGCCGCTGCCTCTCTGTGAAGCTAGCCTCTCAGACTCTAAAAGGGGAGGGTCCAGGACTCGAGTGAAGACCTGTTTTATCATTATTTTTATAGAGATTTTGCTTTGCTTTTTATGAAACAACTGCTTTTGCTGAGTACAAAAATAATATTTGACATTTTGCATTTCAATAAAATTTCTGCTCTGGGATGATACTTGTATTTTTGAATGCCCATAGAACCTCTGCTAGTTTTCCTAGTTTTGCTCACCCAGTATCTAGAATCTGTGGCAGGAGCAGGGGGTGGGGAGTGGGGGGGTGGTTTCAGCTTTTCTGCTGTCCCCTTCCCCAGGTGACCCTGGAGTACCCTTCCTTGGGTGCCTCTTCCTAACTCAATAGCACTACTGTCACTGCTGTGTTGGGGACTTTGAGCTAGAGGACCCAAGCCTTTGCCGAATACTCCTTTACACAATTATGAGCTGTTTCTTCCTGAAACAAGGTGGGGATACAGATTCCCAGGCCCCTTGGCCCTTCAGTGGAGCCAGTGAATTGTATTCACACTCACACTGTAATAGCCCAGGCACCAAGGTGTGCAGAAGTCTGATCAATACCCCTATAAGTGTAGGGGGGTGGTAAAAAGGGTCCCTCCCCAATAATGCCTCTCCTCCTGCTCCTTCCTCCTCCTCTTGGCTCTGTCTGCTGTCTACTCCCAACGTAACAGGTTCTCTGAGAGTCGTAGACACACACACTTACATGGTACTACCTCTGTGGTTCTGGGCCCTAGCTGGCCCTGAAGTAGTGATGGATCCAGAATCAAAACATTCAGTCACCATGACCCAGGGCCACAGTTTCCCATTCAGGTACTTATTGCTCCTGGCCCAGCCTCAGTGAGGGGACTCCAGAGACTGCGGCTAGCACAGTGGTTTCTGTACTTTTTATTTCTGTAGCAAAGGCTGCTGTTCAAGAGAAAAGCTTCCCACAGGCCCCAGTAGAATTGCCTTCATTCAAACAGGCATGAGGACTAGATCTTTCCCTTGAAGTGGCCCTAGATAGCTTTGGAAAAGAATGGAGCCTCTTGTAGTACACTTTGAAAGCCATTGGGAAAGCTGGAACTCCAAGATGTATGATCACCCCCAAACTAGGTTTCAACATTTAAATCCTACCTTAGAAGCAGGCCACAGGCAGTTTGCTGGACTCCTGGTCCAACTGTGGCTTCTACAGTTGGGAAACAACTAGATTCCCAAAGCAAAGGGCCCTCCAATGGGATGGAAAGAGGGCTGTCCAGCCTTCAGGGGGCATTTACCATTCCCACCAAAGCCCCCAAGAGACAAAAGGAAAGGTCTTTGTAAAATGTAACTAGTCTCCATTTCTCCTGAGACCTTCATGTGTCTCCCACATGAGATGAACTATGGGGGTGCTGTGCCTACTTTCTTTTGTTAGGAAAATCTCAGCTCCAGGTAATAGTTTCTGTGCATGCAGGGCTTATACCTCCTGCCAGGTGCACTGAATACCTGGAGGGGGCAGGCTTGCCTCCCATAGCTCTATCCCTGAGAAGAGCGAGCTTGCTAGGCTGAACTCTTGATGGAACTCTACCTGAGTCCCTAGGGATAGAATCATGAGGGGCCATGTCTACCATCGTTTTGTTTAAGGCTGTCTCCAACACCAGACATTCATAGCATAATAGTCTGTGTTCAGTAGGCATTTAGACTCGGTGTTCTGGGTGGTAGAGTTGAGGAACATTTGTAAGAAACCTTGAGCATCCAGAGTAGGCACTTCTGGACTCTCCTCTTCATACCCAGATGAGAAAACAACCTAGGCTAGGCCTGGGCTTCTCTGGTTTTTTGTTTGTTTGCTTGCTTATTTTTTGAGTCAAGGTTTCTCTGTGTAGCCCTAGCTGACCTAGAACTTGTTCTGCAGACCAGGTTGGCCTCGAACCCAGAGATCTTCCTGCCTCTACCTCTGCCTCCTGAGTGCTGGGACTAACATCATGTGCCACCACTGCCTGACTGACTTCCCTGTTTTCATTTGCTTGACTGACGTGGGTGATGGACAGCCCTCCACAGTGGCAGTCAACTTCCTCAGTCATGGCAGTGGCATGAATACTGTGGGATATTGATGGGGACAGAAATTGCTCAAATAAGACCTAACAAAGGCTGCTTTGCTCATTGTGCAATAGCCAGAATGGAACTGACCATCAGCACCTGCATTTGCAGAGAACTGGAGGCGGGCAAGCAGAGGGCGAGAAGCATTACAGTATTCAAAAGGATGGATGGCAGGGTTGGGTTGTCACTGAGTTCTGTCAGCATGGGTATGGAAAAGCAGGACATCTTAGGTCTTGGGGAAGCCATTAAGGATGTGCATTTGGCTTGCTTTATCTGACTGGTCCTACTAAATTGGAAGTAAAGGTGACAGATAAGCTGGCAGGTATTGATCATGCTTGGCCATTGGGGACTGACTGTTACAGAGGCTGCGGTTTGACTTTCTGGGCTATTTACTGCAGGCTCTGGTAAGGTGGCCACCTAAGGTGGTCCTTGTCCCTCATGCATATTATATCTCTTGGAATAATTGCAGCATGAGCACAGCCGGGTATTCACCTTAGGGCAAAGAATTGTCCCTTTGTAGGTGACACTACTTGGTGTCCTGGTGGGTGGTTCATGGTGGCTATGAGACAGAAAATGAAATGGTGTCACTCATTGAAGAAGAGGGCAGCACTGTTAAGATACTAGTCCCTGGGGTAGGGGTTGGCTCGAGGAAGCCTGGAGAGTTAGGGTGCTGCTTTTGTGAGAATGACATTGGGATCCATGGGGCTATCCAGGGCAGTTTCTCACAATGGGCCTGTGTTCTTGTCAAGTTCATGATCATAAAACAGACATCGTGTAATAGCATCAAGCCCCTGGCCTTCCTCAATGTTGTCCATACACAGGCTACGGGATGTTTTTTATAGATCTTCCTCCTAATTCCCTTTTACCAAATTAAGAAAATGGGCTCAGAGACAACGCTGCTGCCCCTGATGTAGTAAATTGTCTTACCCCTGCACTCCCTGAGTCCTCTGCCTGAGCACGGCCACTGACCTCTGCTCATCTTCTACCCAGCCTCTCCCTGAAGTTTCCCTCTATTCCACGAGGCTGCCTCACCCTCAGGGTAGGTACCTCTCCTGGCAGCTGCTGTTCTGTGGGAGCCCTGTGTGGAGCTGCTGCTGCTAAAGCTGTCAGGGCTGGAGTTCACAAAGTCTTTATTGGACTCAGGAGATTGCTCAGATAAACCAGAACCCGCATAAAGAAGCCTGAGGTGTAGGCACATGCTTGCAATCCTGGGAGTGGGGTGGTAGAGACAGGTGGATCCCTGTAGTTCACTGCCCAGTTACCCTATCCTGTTTGCTGAGCTCCAGGCCAGCTCAAAATCCTGATTCACAAAAACAAAGTGGACAATGCCAAGGAAATGACAGCTGAACTTCTCTTCTAGTTTCCATACACATGCACAGGTATGCACACATGTGCACCCGCACACAGAAAAAGATCGTTTAGTGGCTCAGTACGAATTCTCTAAAATCGGAATAAACAGCTACATTTAAGGTAAAGATATGAAAAAATGCTTTATTTTAAAGCACAAAAGGTTGCATCGTTGGCAAAGAGGTTTGTTGCCATATTTGGTGAAGCATTGCCCTGGCTTTGAAGGTGGTCTCTGTCTTGGCTGTGTCTGGAGGCCTTCTCTGTAACTCTCTTGCTCTCCAATCCAGGGCAGCTGGTGCCCATCACTGGTTGCTATGGGAGGTGGATGAATCTGGAGTGGATCCACAAGGCCCCTGGGTGGCCAGAGGGGAGGCTGCTCTCATGTGTCAGTCACTGTCACCAGAAGTGCCTGAGCTACAGGGAGCGAGACACTTCTTGGCCAGACAGAGCTTTGGAGCTGTCAACAGCAGCTGCTGTATCTCCCAGCCTGTACTACATGCCTGCTCCAGAACATGGCCCGGCTGTGCATCTGTCTCCTGTCAGGCACACAGCAGGAGAACTGGAGTCTGCACACCAGCATTAACATGCTCACACATGTCCGCAGCCATTCAGGGGCCCCTGTGAGAGCCATACCTCACACAGCGTATACTGGGCAAGATGCTTTTGTGGGTAGCTCTAGGCATCTGCACAGGTTCACCAGGAAGTCAGGGGCTGCCGGCCCTGGCCAGTCCTTGGCAATGAAAGGAGAAAGAGCATCATATCAGATGCTTTTTCTGCTGTCCGTGCTGAGGGTGACCTGTGTGTCTATGGACTGCTGGGAGGTATTTCCCTAGGGAAGCAGGGCAGGAGGAACTCTCAGAATTCCAGTGACTCAAATTCCAGATGACGTGATTGACCCCATCCATCACTCAGGTTCCAGATCTTGTAATGGTGTCGTAGCACCTACACTGGCCTCTCCTGGCACTTATTGACACTTGTGCTACTTTGTTCCTCATGCCAAACTGTGGTCTATGAGCAAAGTTTCACGAGGGTCTGCTTCTCTCTCCATTACCTGGAGGGGGATATGTTCCTAAGTGCACGGAGTGAGGATACAGTTGCCAGGGACACTCTTCTGACCTCAGCCACCTGTTTCCATCACTTCCTCCAGGAAGTCCTCCCTGCACCCTCGGTGACATTGATGTCCTCCATGACAGACTGGCTTTTCCTATATGGAATGACTGGTGTCTGTGACTGACTGCTCAGCTCCCAGCCTCTGGGAACAGTCGCATATTCCAAGCATGTCTGTCTACATAACCTAGCATGGGCACCTTTGTGTGGGAGGCGCTTGGTGAGTGCTGGATGTAGGAGACACTGTGGGAATGGACAGGCTGCTTATAGCTGAAAGGCTGGCAGGGACATTGTTAGAACAGCAGTGATGGAATAGAGATGGGGCTCTGTAAAGGTGAGCTTTGAGACTGATGCGACCCTGACTCCCTGTCTCCTCCCAGGATAAGTAAGAACAGTCCAAATTAGAGATGTGTTATAATTCTGTCTGTCTGTCTACCTGCCTGTTCCTCCTTCCCTCCTATCTAGTCAGCTAATCTGTTTTCCTTCTGATGTCTACACAGAGGACAAATGTCTGTATGCATACATGCCTGCCTGCCTGCCTGCCTTCTTCCTTCTAGTATTTGCTGAACACCTTTCTACAATTTTGGGACCAATCAGACAAAACCCCACTTCCAGGTTCCAAATCTTCATATCCCCTGATGTCCCTTGTCTTCTCTTGGGAGGTCTGAAGAACTGAAGCACAGACAGAACAGCCCAGTGGGGTGGGGTAGCATCGACTGTGCTGAACATTTGTTTCAGTTTAGTTCAGCAAATATCACAGACATCACCAAGTAGGACAAAGGTGTGAGTCTAGTTTGAAAGGGAAGCTTGCCCAGGACAGCCTAGCATCATTTGTGCTATTGAGACCAGACTGGGTAGACGTAGGGAGGTGGTTGATGCCCGTCTGGCCTCCTGCGTATTCTCTCTTGCTTCCCTGTTTTTCAGGGTCCCCTGCTCTATGTTTCCTGCTCTTCTTGGTCCATAGGAAATTTTGCTTCCCTGACCTCTGGACCTTTTGACTGGGTAGCAGGTGTGTTTGATCCCCAGGGAAGGTGGTTTCTGAGTAGGGAAGTCCAGGACATGGAGGGGAGAGCTACCAGAATGGCTGAGGAGCAGCCTCAAGCCTGCCTTTCTGGAGCTGCTGGACCAGGTGCTGGCTCTGCTCATCACTGCTCTAGTGCCTGCTGGACCCAGGACCAGGTGCCACGCAGAGGATGTCATCAAGGGATACATTAGTGGTGGAACAAAGCCCACAGTTCTCTTCCATCTCCCAGTCTGGTCCAGGGTATCCCAAACCCAGCTGATGGGTACATTTCATGAAGAGACAGGCACACAGCTTTCAAGCCCTCTGGACATATTGGCACAGGGAGTTTGGACTATGGTCATCCTTGCTGGGGCCATGGCCTCCGTTAGCATTTCTGGTCAGGGCTCAGTAGGACTGTGTTGATTCTGCCTTCCCATGAGGAGCAGCCGAGTCCACACTTTACCCTGGTGGCCCGTGTTGATGGGAAAGGTACAAGTACTAGAGTAGGGACACGGATGCTGTCATTGCCTTTGGAATGTGTCCCTTCCTCTCCTGAAGAAAGCAATGTCAGTCTTATTCTTTGGATATTCAAGGAGCAAGCGCATAGGACCATAAGTAGTAGACATTCTGTTGCCAGCCACAAAATGTCCTGTTTGTTGTGTGGCCTCCACCAGACACTCGACTGCTCTGAACCATTGCATCTCTATCTGGCCAGTGAGGCTGCCCTGACTGATGTCTCCCAACAGGACTGTCACCTGTAGCATAAGTGGTCTAACCTATGACCTTCCAGATAAGTACCTGCTCTCAGCTGTAGGCTAATCTGATGTCCTAGTTAGGGGTTTTTTTGCTGTGATAAGACATCATGACCAGCATCAACTTGGAAGAGTTTATTTCATAACTTTGGTCCATCTATCATTCAGAGAAGTCAGGGCAGGAACTCAAGGTAGGAACCTGGAGGCAGAAACTGATGGGGAAGCCATGGAGGAGTGTTGCTACCACATACCCAAGTTTGCTCTGTCCAGGGCTTTTTCATCCTGCTTTCTTATACCACCTAGGACCACCTGCCTGGTGGTGGTGGTACCTCCCACAGCGAACTGGGCCCTCTCCCACATCAGTCTTCAATTAAGAAGATGTCCTTTGGACTTGCCTGCTGGTCAACCAATGGAGGCATTTTCTCAATGAAAATTCCTTCTTCCCAGGTGACCCTACCTTATGTTCAGTTGACATAAAAACTAACCAGCACACATATCTATCTCCAGACTATGGGAACAGTCAGCTCAGAGTCCCTGGCCTTGCAGTAGCCAGGGACCTGCTACAGTTTCTGGCAACAGTCAGGTTCTGTACAATTTGTCACTGTGTTGCCAACATGAGCTCAGGATGACCTCAGTTCAGTGGAACTGGCTGCCAGCAGGCGAAAGCAATCCCAGTTTCCAGTAAGCTGCAGGAATCTTAAACTGGCTAATGTTAGCATCAGCCCCGAGGCATGAGGTCAACTTGTTAAAATAAAACCAAGTTTGTCATCTGGAGCTGGTGTCACCAAGACAGATCATGTGATCTAGCTACATGAAAGTTGCCTATCCACCTGGATCAAGAAATAAAACTGTGACGTACCCCCAAAAGCCTCTCTGTGACCCCCAGTTTCCTGTTGCAAGCATCCCAAAACAAGAGCTCATTAGTTCATGTACAGGTGTAGTAGAGCCAAGCTGGCTGATGCCAAAGGACCTTCACAGACGAATAGGCTACCCTGGGTCTCCACAGTGTTCCATAGAAGGGTGGCAGGTAACCACTGAGAGAAGAGGGAGGGACGTGTGTGTGAGGAAATAAAGGCTTAGCTTGTGTGATGGTTACTACTGTCAATTTTTGACAGGACCTAGAATTAGCTAGAAGACGAGCCTCTGGGCATGCCTGCAAAGGATTTTCTGGATTGGATTAACTGAGGTTGGAAAACCAACCCTAATAATGGGCAGAACCATTCTGTTCTCTGGTGTCCTGGACTTCAGAAAAGGGACAAAGAGAGCAGCAACATTTCTCTCTCTTGTCTCCTTGGCTATGGCTGTAGTGTGACCAGCTGCCTCATACCCGTCACCCTGATTTTGCCACCATGGTAGACTGTACCTCAAACCAGAAATCTGAATAATCCCTGCCTTCCTGGAGTTGTTTTGTGTCGGTGTTATGTTGTTGTTGGGTTGTATTACATTGTGTTGTGTTGTTGTTGTGAGGTGTTTTGTTACCAAAAAAAGAAAAGTCACTAATAGACTTTTTTCTACTCTTCTGGGCCCTGTCCCATTGAGCCATAGATCACATCCACCCTGTGACCAAATGGCTGTGAAGAGCAGCTTTCTGAACTCTAGCCACAGGAGGTCCCTGTTAGGTACCCCGACTTTGAGAAGAAAAGCATATTATCAGGTCCATGGTTATGTGATAGCACAACAGCTGAGTGGACCTTCTGGGTTAGGAGCTGCCTGGCCATCAGTGTCTCATCCTGATAGCCCTGGTTTCCCCCTGCCCTTCCCAGTACCCGTCACACCTGAGCACAGAATGCAGCCAGCAGCTTCAGTAGCAGATGTTTCTCCGCTGTGTTGTCAGATTATGACGAAGCTCATCTCTAGTACATGCTCAAACCCTTGTCCCGTATCCCTCGTCTTTCCTGTTTGACCACCATGGGTTGGGGACCTGTGAGATGGAGATTTCAGGATCTCCAAGGTTGCTTCACTTGCCAAAATTGCTCTGATCAGACTGTCCCAGGCTATTGCACAAATTCTGTTTAGTATTATAACACAAACCAGAGCCAGATTTTTGGAATATCAGAGAGATAGAGAGACAAACCATAGCCACTTCAAACCTGCCAGCTCCTCAGGCCTGTCTCCATGAAATCCTCTGATTGCAATCTCTCTCCTCAGCCCACCAAGGAAGAGTCTGGGAAAGCTGAAGAGCTTCCCTTCTTCCCCCACCCCAGCTATCTTATTTCCTCTTTCAACATTCCTAAAGTTAGGATTAAAGGTGTGGGTCACAACTCCCTGACCTTCGAGGCTTGGCTGTATGGTTGACTCTCTTCTGATATTCCAGACTAATTTTATTAAATATATATCACCACACCAGACCTTCCTGTAGTCTTCTTCTGACCTGTTCTCCTATGGCCTTTGGCATATAGAAAGTCCTAGCTGAGCTGGGGACCTGAGGATGACCAGCATGCCACCTGTGCACTCATGAGAATTCTCATCTTGTGTTTTATTTCCAGCTCCAAGAAGCCCAAGAAGCAGCCAGAAGTGGCCATGAGGCCCAAGCCTTCCCCCCGGTTCACCATCTTTGATGAGGAGGTGGACCCTGATGCAGGACTCTTCAGCCCAGGCAGTAAGGCATCCTCCCAGAGACCACTGGAAACCACGCAGGACTGTAAGTGCTGGTGTTGTTCCTGGTGTTGATCTAGAGTTTTGTGGCTGTCTGTGTCCCTGAGCAAGTGGTTCTCATCATCTTTGTCTTATTTATATGAATACAGATTAGGTTTGTGGAGATTTTCTGCTGGACAATCAGAGTCTCACATCTAGTGTTCTCATAGGCTAGAACATTTTGCATTATATACTTACTCTGAATGTCCTATATAGGAAGAGAATTACTATTATTATTATTACCATCATTAGTTGCTTAGAGTCCTAGTTCCCTAGTTACATCTGAAGCCACATGGGCACTAAAGGTCCTTGGAACTGTTTGATGGAGAGAAGATGCTGGCCCACCTTGGATGTGCATGCAGCTCTGTACAAGTTTTAATTTGAACAGTTGCATGCCAGCCACATAGCCTCTACTGCAAGGCGTGGTGCAGGGTTCAGAAGGGATACGCAGTAGCTTTGAGTCTCCTCCATGTTTCCCTCTGACCTTGCCTCATGCCTGCCCAGATCCTCTTCCCCAGGGAGAAAATTGATGGTAACTTACTGAGTCATCCTATGCTTTATGAGTGTCCACCAAGGGAAGGTCAAACTCAGATCCCACAGGGAGCTAGAGATACATAGCATCATCCAAAACTTTAGCACAGCACAAATCTCAGGGCTGAGCAGAAACACGGGTTCCCATAGGACATCAGGCATCTTGGGAAGCAGTGTAGTGGTGAACTACCAAAGACTACCTAGCTGCACTGGAAAAGACACTTGTAAGTAGAGGCATGATTGATACTCCCAGAGGGCACCCGTGAATGGCCCAGGTAGGAAAGGGTTGGGAATACCTGAGCTTTTGGAAGGTGGGCCCTGAGGGCAGTTTGTATCTGTTGCCCCTGTTCCCCATTGGCAAGATCTGTGGCTGGTGGATGCCTCTCAGTGCCTGCTCATTTGTACCTGTGGGCAAGCTCAGGGGTCCAGCCCCATCAGAACTTAAGGGGCGAGGCGGAGAGGCCAGTGCAAAGTACTGAGAAGCCACTTACCCCAGCAGTGAGATGCCCTCAAGGACCGGAACAGAGCCAGACCAAGGTGGACAGGCAGCTCTGCCCTCCTGTCCTACGGACTCCTATCACTCAGCTTTTGTTGCTCACTTACTTGGGTATGGTAGAAGGCTTAGCAGGCCTGCTCTCTGGTAGCTGAGGATAGACCAGCACTTCTTTTTACGGTCTGCTCCTTCTTCCCACAGCCCTGAAGCTGTTTGACGACCCTGACCTTGGTGGGGCTGTCTCCCTGGGTGATCCTTTACTGCTGCCGGCTGCCTATGAGAGTAGAGGGCCTACATCCAACCCAGACTACAGGGATGCCTCCAAGGAACTCTTCAGGTACTGTTGTGCCCAGGAAGACTTCAGTAGCTCTTACCCAAGTGTGAGAGTGTTTTACTTCAGTCCTCAAGGGAGGGGTCCAGGCCTGGCCAAGTCCTGTGGCCATGGGTGGCCAACATGGCTAAAAGGGAGTGATGATTTGCTGGAGGAAATCTGTCAGCAACCAGTGCAGCCTTGCTGGTCCCACGGAGAGCTACATTTCTTTTCTTTTCACACTTCTATTTTAATAGCTTCTTTAGGGGAATAAAATAGCTATATTATATAATTCATGAATAAGTATAATTGGCATAAGTGGGTTTGGGAACAAATAAAACTGACCCTTGATATGCTTCATGCTCAGAGAGAACAAAATACAAATGTACTACATAACAATGGCCAGTCCACCAGGAGGGTTCTGTGAGAAGAAAGGGAGCATCAAGATTAATTTATTACTTGAAGGTTGATGTCAGATGTGGAAAAAATACTGGCTATTTCCTTAGAGCTTTCTATGTGTCCAGCATTGTAGGAGATTTGCCTCACTACAGATTATTTACCCTTCATACAGCCCCTAATATGGGTGCTATTCTCTACAATTACAGAAAATAGAATAGGAAAGATCATTTGCCCGTGGCCACCACTCCTATCAACCTGTGTCGACACCTCTCTGCTCCAGGAGAAGCCCTGAGCCCTTGGAGAAGAGGCTGGGAGACCTGCCTTCCTGCCTCAGGCTGTGGGTTCTCTCCGCCATCTTGGGCAACAACCTGCTTCCAGTAGCTTCCATTGTGGTGTCTCTACCTCCCTATCCACACCCTAGGATGCAGCATACACTTGGTGATGTGCACCGAGCTGAGCTGCCTCTTTCCAGGAATAGTTTATACGGCACCAAGGCCTGTGGTCCTTGTAGGCTGTCACCACACCCTCGTTAGCAGCCCCAGGCTATTACACAGCCCTCTAAGTGCCCGCCAAGCCTGAGTCACCTCGATGGCGTCTTGTATTTACATCTCCCAGAGGCCCCTGGCATCTGTTCACTCTCTCATCATGTGTCCTCACTCCTGACATCTGCCTGGCTGGGAGGAGCCAGGATCATTGTTATTCCATTGGGGAGGAAACTGAGGCACAAGAAAGTCTGGCAGCAGGGTATACGCCAATGGGGCAGATGTCATGGGGCCGCTTCAGCACCACATATTATAAACCCTCTATTTTGTGTCCCATGTACCACTGATCACTGTTCTGTGGGTGTGCCGAGGCAATTTCCACAGGATTCTCTGGCCAGCTGACATCAGTTTTAAGCAGGCTTGTCACGCACAAGCAAACACTACCATGCAGCATTTCATTGGTCCCTGGGACCCTTTTCATTGTACCTCCCCATCTTATGCAGCCCCTGGGAATCATGGCTTAAAGAACGAGGGCTGTGCACCCCTACCTCCATTAACAGACATCTGGTGTAAAGAACTGGATTCTTGAGAGTAGGAGCCAGAATTTATTTTCCTTTGTGACTACCTTCTTCCTGGTTAGGCAGTAATTTGGCTTCCTCTTGATAGCACGGTTTCACTCCCCTTCATTCTATTAGTCACTTACCTGGACAGCAATGAGCCAAGCAGAGTTCAAGAAGCCTTGAAGTCCATCTGTTGCTGGGTTCTGCCCTCTGTGGGGAGGGGAGCTGGGAGGGAGCAGAGAGCCATGGCTTCAGGACACAGAACAATTCAGGATAGCCCACTTCAACTGCTGGTTGATAACATAGCACCTGGATCTGGAAGAAAGTGGAGCTAAACCTCCTGTTAGTTAGTTACACCTGATCTCAGGAGCCCATGGAATCATCCACATGCTAGGAATGGTGGCTGGTTGTGGCTGGCCACCCAGGGCACCCCTCCCAGCGTTAGCAGATCTGGCTGCAATTTGTTCCAAGGAGTCATGGCTATGCTTGAAATTGATCTCAGGCCTCTAGCTGCTGCTTGGCTTTCCTAAAGAACTCTGAAGCTAGCTTTGCCCTGTTAAGCTTTTTGTGGGCACCCTCTAGGGAATGTAAAGGAAGCCAGTTCCTGACCCAGTGAATCAAGAAACAATGGCTGTCTGGAGAAAGCTGAGACACATTGGAGCTGAGACTGGCAGGGCAGCCTGCCTACAGATGATGACACCTCCCTATATCTCCATATATATCTGGTCTGTCTAGAAACTGACCTACCCATTCCCTCTGGGTCCAGACTTTCTGCTCACATCTCTGCCAACCAAGCAGGCTCTGGAAGTCCCTCTCACCCCAGAAAGCAGACAGAGCAACCCAGAGCTCCCAAGCACCTGAGTCCTGACAGGCAGTTCTCCAGGAGCATGCTCTGTGAACCCCTGTGCTCACCCAGGCCTCTTCCGGGCCTTGTAGGACCAGAGCAGACCAAATGCTCCTCTGTTTATTCCTGCAGCCCTCCCCACCCCAGCCCTGCTTGGTACTCTTGTTCCTCTGCAGGGACACACTACCCAGGGCTGAGAGCCTCCATCGCCCTGGCCTGAATCCTTTTGCTTTTCTCTCCCAGCCTTTGCTCTCTGTCCTTCCCCTCTGCCAATTCATGTCAGGACCACCTTTCTTCCTTTCCCATCTTCTCCGGCCAGCAGGGATGGGGTGCCCTGAGGGAGGGGTAAGGCCAGGACTCTATTATTGCTAATGCTTGCTCTGTTTAACATTCCATGGCTGGTAGTCTTACATGCACAGTGTGCTATTCCTGGTATTCCCATAGATTTGCAAAGCACTTCCTGTGGTATTTTATTTGGTCCTTGCAAGGATCCCTGTGAAGTTAGAAGAACCAGCCCTCCTTTACAGATGGGCAGACTGAGAGAGGTGAAGCGGCCTGAAGCCACCTGCTGAGGAACTGCCTGATAAGTAGAAGCCAGTCCTGCTCACAGCTGCTGTACACACTAATGCTCCCATTCGCTTCTTGGAGATGAGGAGAACCTAAGTGTCCCCACCCACCCACCCATCTACCCCACTGTCTGCTTTCCATGGCTGTTAGTTTCACCGTGTGAAAGCAGATAAACACTATCAAGGCCACACTAGAGTTTATTTAAGAGAGAATTCCCAGGCGAGTGCAGAAGCAGAGGAGCAGGACAGAAGTCAGGGGACAGAGAGACCGGAGCATGTGCGCGCAGTCTCTTTTAAGGGAAGGGGCATATATGGATATGCGTCATGGGTCCAGGGAGGTGCTACCGTAAGCAGTGCTGCAGGGTTTATGTAGCCACACCCAGGGGCGTGCCTCCGTACAAGGTGCATCCCACCTGAGCTCAGCTATGTGGAATGCCAGGAATCCTTACAATGGCTGTGCTGTGCTCTCCTAACCTGGCTTGGCTGAAAGACACCTGTAGAGAAAACTATAAGCTCAAGGGATAGCTCCTCCCTGAAGCTGGAGAAGGGACCTCCATGCAGGGGTACCCAGGAAGGTGAACACCCTCTAGAGAGCCAGCCTCCTATGGGTCAGATACTTTTTACCTCACCGTAGCCACAGAGCCCAAGACAGGTCCCTTCACTTCACTATAGCTCAGTTTTTGCCTCTAAAAATGGGGTTTGTATCTATCTGTCTGCCACAAGACAGTTTTGAGAGCTCATGAAGCTGAAGAACTCGGAAATGCCTGACCTGTGGTGTTTGCCTCAGCACTGAGTGGGCTGACGGGTGGAGTGGGTTGATGGAGGTTTGTATCGTACATCTGGTTCTGAGATCGAGTTCCTCTGCTGGGAACTCACAACACAAACTCCCCCAGGCTAAGAATAGCGGGCAGTGGGCTGTGTCCAGCTCTTCCATACCCAGGCTCTTCTCCTCGCCCATCACTAGGAAGCCTCAGTCCCATCAGCCAGTTGGCAATCCGAAGACTGTGCCGTCACTCAATGTCTTTTTAAAAATTGTAAAATTTTGTTGCTTTGTGTGTATGACTGTTTTGCCTGCATTGTATCTGTGCACAATGTGTGCACTGAGTGCTCTCAGAGGCCAGAGAGGGATTGATTGAATCCCCTTAGCCTGGAGGTACAGGTAGTTTCGGACCTCCCTGTGAGTGTTTAGGATCGAACCTGGTCCTCAGGAAGAACAGCCAATGATCTTACCTGCTGAATAATTGCTCCAGACTCAATGACCCAATCTTGAGTTCTGGCTGAGTCCACTCCAGCCTTCATGGGGCTCTCTCTAGAACCCAGGTGACTCACAGATATAGACCTTGGCCAGCAGACTCCATTCCATAGCAGTTCAGTATCCCATGTGTACTGCTTCTCTGAGTGGAGCTGATATAGCTTCATGGTGCAGCTCCCAGGTTAGACATTCTTGTGACTCAGGCATGAGTATAACCTCATGCCCTCTCAGTGTGCCACCCAGCTCTCAGACTATAGTTTCCTGTCTGTAAAACAGACACATATATGTCCTTCCCTGAAGTAGGGATTTGAGAGAGAATGATTTAAAGTGCTCAGTGAAGGTTAGGACTCGGGTACCAGATAGTAGGCAGGTATTTCTAACGGGCTGGAAGGCTAGCCTTCTGAAGACACCAGCAGATTTAAAGTCACCACCAAGTGACTGGCTCTACCCTGGCTGCTGTGGAGGTGAAGGGTCAGAAAGACCTGCCCTTGAGCTTCTCCTCAGCGCCAGTTGGATGGTACAGTGTGCAAGGCCTTGACATGAGACAAGCTGGGAGGATCTCTTCAGTGCCCATGTGGGGAATGGCATTGCTCCGGCTCTCATTTGTTTTATGGACATAGTTACATTCCAGGACTGTTCTCTTTGGTTCCCTAGAGTTGAAGAGGATCTGGACCAGATTCTGAACCTAGGATCTGAACAAAAACCCAAGCCCCAGCCTAAGCCCAAGCCTCCAGTCCCAGCTAAGCCAACACTGCCCAGGAAACCAACCATACCCCCATCTGTGGGCTCGTCACAAACTGGGGGTGGACCACAGAAGCAGCAGCAGATCCAAGCCATGGATGAAATGGACATCTTGCAGTATATCCAAGACCATGACATACTTGCTCAAGCCTCTCCAAGTCTCTTCTGACTTACCCCCCTCCAAACTATAATGGGCCTCCCGGGGACCAGGCCTGTATGGAAATGTGCAGGTTCTGGGAAGGGGAAGCCTAGTTCCCCAATCCCAGAACCACACTGTTGCCTTCTCTCCTGGACTCTGGGATGGACAAGAACTCTGCGGAATGGAGATTTGGGAGCATCATAGGAATCAAGCTGCATCAGCCCAGCCCAGTTGACTGTAAAGAGGAAAGGAGGTGTGGGCTTGCCTTCTTGAACAAGGGCCTGACCTCAAGGTAGGAATGAGATCAGAGGACAGTGTCCACCAGGGAAGAGACACCTTTTACATCCTTCTATTCACTGGTTCTGCCAGCTCAGTGCAGGAAAGAAGGCTAACCTGAGCCTAGGTCGGCCTAAAGGGAGTACCTATGACAGGCTGCTCTGCAGTCTCTACCTGCATGGCTGCTGAGGCCCCAAGGCACATTCTGAGCAGAAACCCCAGCTATCCAGACTGCCCTGAACCAAGTCCCTTCTGAGTACCTTCAGGCTTTCAATGCTAAAAGGAAAACGTAGGCCCAGCCTTGCCTCCCTGGGGCATGGAGGCCTTCCAGAACCCCTGGTCTTCCATTTTCTTTTCCAGGAAGGGCCTGGCCAGCCCATGGCCCCTGTGATGCAGCTGTCATAGCCTCTCCCAGAGCTTGACCCATGCGATGTGAGGTGCTGAGACTTCTCTTTGAGACTTTGTCTGCCCTCAGGATCTGAACTCATTAACTTTTCTCCAGTAGCAATCCTGTGCCTTCCAGTAGATGGTGTCTGTGGGAACAAAGAATGTTAGAGTATATTCTTTGTGTTAGGGACTTTTTTTTCTTTTTTATGAAACGCATAGTTTTTTAACAAAATGCAGCCATTTTGTTTTCTAGTTCAGCTGTATGCCACAGAGGCATTAGAAGGGCCCATTTGGATCCAAGAGCCACTCTCAGGACCCCCTCTCAGGGGGCACCATTCAGTTGTTTGCTGCCGTCAGCGTCTAGGGTCCCCAGCTCCTACCTTTAGTAAGACCTACAAGACCAGGCCAGGAGTACCAGGTCTGACCTGTCTTGCATCTTACATGTCCCATTTCAGCTGCCTAGTTCTGAGCAGGGCCACCTGCCCATGCTGAATGAGAGGACATAGATGGTTCTAGGTGAGGGCCAGAGTACTCCTCTGCCTCGCCGGGTTGAGGGTCTCCCCAGAGCCTATAACTGCCTCTAGAGAGCATCTACCCCAACTTTTCTTCGCTTTCACCAGAAGGCCTTTACCCCCTCCCATCTCTTAGTGCCCAGAACCCTGCCCTGTGCCTGGAACCTCCCCTTCCTCACAGCCTCCTTCTGGGGAGAGGCCTCATGGCCCAGTCTTCTACAGAGCTGTCCAACTGTGTCCCCAAGTCTCCTTGAACCCTTCTCCTCCTTCTATGCCCATTCCTTTGTGCCTTGACTACCAGCGCTCTCTCTCTCTCTCTCTCTCTCTCTCTCTCACACACACACACACACACACACACACACACACATTCCCCCACCACTTTGGGTGATAAATGACATAGGAGCAGTAGGTGTGTAGGGATTTCCATGGACCAGTTCCAAGCTGGGGTCCCTAACAGGACCTGGCCTACCATTCTCTAGAGTGGTTTTGTCCCACAAGTGGGGATTTGTCTGCTGTGGAGCTTTTAGGATACCCTGGCATGGGTGTTTTGCTCCATGGGTAGCAGTTTTCTAATCATGACTGGTTTGGATCACAGGTCTGTGACCTGCATAGCCAGTCTATGTCTCCTGGTTATCCAATAAAGTCTATGTGTGACAAAGACACAATTCGAGTGTTCTTTTCCATGCCTGGACTGATGGGGGAGAAGTGGTGGTGGTCGAGGTCATGGTGGTCATTGTGGTTGTCATAGTGGTCATGGCCATGGCTGTGGCGGTCATGGGGAGGAGCTAGGACTGTCCTGTAACCAGGGAAGGTACTCTATGTCTGTGGACTCTACCCCAGCCCTCCCTCCAGGCTGTCTCTTAGCTGGGACCAGAAAGAAGAAAGGAGTCTAGTCTTTCCCACTATGTAAATAAGGCAGAGGGCCCAGAAGTCAAGGCCCAGTGGAGCCTCTGGCCAGTAATCCCTCAGTGAAGCCCTGTGTAGAAGGAGGACCCTTGCTCTCCAGGTCCTCATCTTGGGTACCACATGGGGCCAGAACTGTCAGGATTTTAGGTATGCCCTGCTTGATGGATATACACAGGCCTGACCTTGCACCCCATCACCCTAAGATACTGCTTTGCTTTGGGTCCTACAGCAAACAGCTCTACAAGGTGCCATTCACTGCAGAGCAAACAGCTTCCCAGGGATTCTCAGGCATGTGCAGAGAACAGTCTGAGCCAGTCCATAGCCTCTCCTCCTCCACTTTGATTTGATTCCTTAGTCAGGACTGAGTTGCAATCTTTGTTCTTGAGGAGGAAGCATCCGGCTGTTCTGAGGTCTCAGATTCAGGAGCCCTCAGTTCAAATATCCCCATGCAAGAAAAACTGAAGATTGAGCAGCAGTGTGCGATTGTTTTGAAGGCTATTCTGAGCCCCGTGGGCAGGATGTGTTGCCAGTGACTGCATCCGCTGCTCTCTTCCTCCCATCATTGTTCTTCTTAGAACATCATGAACTTGAGACAGTTCTGGAAAGTCCCAGTTCTGGGGCTAATCCTGGACAGGCTTGCTTCCTGGGCTCTGTTGGAGACTGCCCGCTTACTGAGTAAATGGACCGTTTCTGCAGCTCTGCTCATTCCCGTGTGCTCAAGATACAGCTCTGAGGCCGGAAACCTTGCATCAGAGACTAACCACAGCCAAGTCTTGTAGATCTTCAGGACCTGTGGTTTCTGTTTCCAACTGTCACCTGGGCTCTATGTCCATGGACTGCTGTGGATTTAATGGCCAGTGTCAGGCAAACGTGAAAGGTTGTACTTAATTTCCTGGCTCACTTAACCGCCCAGCTGCACACATCCCAAGAATGAGGACCACAAAGCCAGTAGTGTATTTCCTGTATCTCGTGCCTGGATGGCAGGCACTTCTCAGTGCAGATGGATGCTCAGAACAGATGTGATACACAAATCCCCTTGGAGTGGCTGAGTTCTCAGTTTCTATTGTAGATGTCCCAAGGATTATAGACTGCTGTGTTAAGCCACCACCCTCCCACTCTGTACCCTGAGGACCTTTGACTAGGGAATGGTGGCCAGGGACTGATAGAGGAATAGTATGAACAGTTAGTGGTTTTCATGTGACTTACAGAACCCTTGTGAGGAGGTGATCAGGCTGGAGCCATGGAAGCTTCTGAATGTTTGTCCACCCAGGCTGTAGAGTGACAGTGTTGGACTCACATGATCAAAAAGCCTTAACTGGACCTGAAGCCTTAGGAGCTGGTCATAGAGGGACCTCTGTCAAAGACAAGCTGCCTACTAAGTGACAATAGCCAAACAGGGTGGTCATAGGCCTATGGATTCACCTCAGCGAGCCTATCATCAGCACTAGCCATTGAATACATGCTAGGCATTGTGCAGCATGTAAACATGATATGTAAACATCAGTCCCTGCCCCCACTTGCTGACCTTTGGCTTTTGGTTCCCTGGCTCTGGCTGCTGCTGAGGGGTTAGAGATTGAGCCTCTCAGGTCACACTCAGGATAAAGCTGCAGCCTCTAGTACATAGACCAAGAGCTTAGCAAATGGCTCAGTGAGTGGGCTTTCCTCTGTTAATAACATTCCTCTGAAAATCTTGATACTTCTCTGCCAACTCAGCAAATAGTACAGCCTTCCAGTCACCTTTTTTTTTTTTTTTTTTTTTTTTTTTTCAGTAAAACTGGATTAGCAATTTCTACTACCAAGCTGGCCAGTCATGTCCAATCCCTCATCTCCAGACAGTGTTCACTGTTTGCCTACTGTGTGCAGGACCATGTTCTATCAAACACAGGGATCAGGTGTCCTAGGTAAACAGAATAGAAGCAGGTCAGCCCTGTTACAGAGGGACCACATGTGCCAGGAAGTGAACACAGCCATCAGGAACAAGACAAGGCTGCAGAGCCTACAGTGTGAGCAGAGGAGTTGGAGGCAAGCATCCAGCATGCAGAGCTCTGCAGTTCAGAAGATGCAAGAAAGAATAGGCTGTGTAGATAGTGAACAGCCCTGTTCACCTACTGTCTGCAGGGCCTGCTCCAGGCACAGAAATGAACTCATTCAGGTTGGTCCTCCCAGAAGCCATCAAGCTTCAGTTCTATTCTTTAGGATCCTGTCCAAGCATCCAACACCACTAAAATGTTCCCCCTCTCTGCCAGCATACTGTCTGTTGTATGCATCCTGGCTGGGGCTTTTGGTTCCTACATGAGTATCTGAGATCATTCCTAACAAAGTAGATCCAAACAAAAAACTCCCTTAACAGTTCTGGAATCATATACATAATGTTTGGGTATTTATAGTCTCTAAGGACCATCTCCTACTTCTCCTTGGCTCCTGGGCACTGCTGAGCAACCCTGGGCATGCCCCCGTATATAGCTCCATCATTCCTGTCTCTGCCTCCAGCTTCATGTGACATGCACCCTGTCTTCACACAGTGGTCCCTCCCACATCCCTGTCCCCTAGTTTCCTTTTATAAGAACTTTAGCCTTGAGACTAGTATCGCACAATCTAGTATATAATACTCTTTGTTCTTTCTTTTTTTTTTTTTTTTTTTTTTTTTAATTTTTTTTTTTTTTTTTTTTTTTTTTTTTT
>PVIH01020754.1:0-31489 GCA_004025045.1 Sigmodon hispidus
GATAGTTTTACCAAAGAGAATGAGATACCACATCATGTCTGCCTGTTACCATTGATTTGAGTGCACCCTTAGAAAACTGAATGTAACACAAACCCAGGACATTTTTGGAAATTGTATGCTCTCTAGCAACTTTGTGTGAATTTTTATACAAGCACTGTTTTATTAATTATATAAAATATAAAAGTAGAAAAAAAAAAAAGAACGCGGCCTTTAGAGAGAGGCATCCTGGCCTGGAACATACACTCTGCTGCTGAGCTGGGTAGACCACCCTCCCTACGCTCTCTTCCTTTATCTGTGAGGCACGGATCACATTTGCTGCCCTGGCTGGTGGCAACAACAAATGAGCTAACTGCCACCAAGACACTTAGCTCAGGGTCTCACACAAAAACTCGGTATTAGCCGAGTCCCCAAAGTCTCATGTCACCCAGCTGGAAGCAGGCCCTGGTCAGGTCTGGAGGATGGTTAGGTCTTCTGGGATCTCCTTCCTGGTCTAAAGTGGCCTTTAGATCTTAGGCCTAGCATTCAGTCTGCCTGGCGCCCCCATGGGCCTCATACCAGCCCCAGGCACCAAGCCCCAGGCTGAACATTGATTCTCCAAGAGCCAGTTGGCCAAAAGTCAATGTGTCAAATGACCAATTCATCAAAAGCCAATTAGCCACAAATTACTTTGCCAAGTGGCTTCATTCCCAAATTTCTCAAATAAACAGTTAGACCAAACTTGCTTATTTTAACCATTTATAAAAGCTGACAACAATTTATGTTACTGGGGATGGTTTAGTTTCATTTAATAAGTTTCACTTTATGTTCAAGTAGCATTAAAAAAAAAATACTAGGTTGGTCAAAATCAAAGATCCTGGATTGCTAACTTTAGTCTTCTTAGTGTTTACTATTTGGCTTTTTTCATTTGACTCAGGAATCAAACGGCAATGTGTCATATAGGAAATCTTAAAGCTGTGCACTAGGCTGAATGGAGATCCCTGAAGAGACCTCAAAAGATATCTCAGGATCCGGGAAAGACTCTTTATAGCTATAGTGGAAGATTTTATCCATTAATTTTGTGTGTGCATGTGCGCCCACGAGCGTGTATTTGCACCTTAGTGCAGGTGCCCATGGAGTCCCAAAGAGGGTGTCAGATCCGCTGGTGCTGGAATTTCAGGCAATTGTGAGCAGTCTGACACAGGGGTTAGGAACTGAACCTGGGTCTCTGCATCAGCAGCATGTGCTCTTAAAGGCTGAGCCATCCCTACAGCCCTAAGTTAAGGGATTTTAAGGTAATAACATCCTGGATTATCTCAATGGACCCTACAGCGCATTAAGGAGCCAAGTTCACAGAAAAGGGTGGAGGAGGGTAAAGCCACCAGAAGAAAGAGGCACATAGCAGGCTCTCTCTCTTCGTGAGCCCCCCCCCGCCCCGTCCCCCGCCGGAGGGAGCCCTTGGACCTGTTGATGTCTCTACTTTGGACCCCAGGCTTCCAGAGTCATTTGAGAATAAACATCTGCTGTTTACAATACCCATCATTTTAAGTTACCAGGTTTGTCCGAATGTGTTATAGCAGGCTCACAGCACTAATACACATTTTTAATCAGCAGTTTTTCATGCCATTTTATGTGTTGCCAACCCATCCTCTTTTAAGGGATTCTTCTGCTAATTTCTGAAGAAACTTCTTAGCTTTTATTTTAGCAGTTAATGCATAGCTGCCTCCTAATTTAATTAAGTTTAATTACTTAAATTTAATTACTTCATTCATCTGAGAACTTTTCATGATTTACAGTCAACTATTAAAATTATTTCTTTACAGCCGAACGATGGTGACCCTTACCTATAATTGCAGCACTCAAGAGGCAGAGGCAAGTGGATCTCTGTGAGTCTGAGGCTAGCCTGGTCTACAGAGTGAGTTCCAGGACAGCTAAAAATACACAGAGAAACCCTGCTTGAAAAACAACAAAAACTTTCTTTAAATATTTCATATGAATAACACATATGGTTTCTTTCTTTTCCTTTGAGACATGGTTTCTATGTGTAACAGTCCTGGATATTCTGGAACTCATTTTGTAGACCAGGCTGGCCTCAAACTCATAGAGATCTGTCTGTCTCTGCCTCCCGAGTGCTAGGATTAAAGATATATGACACCAAGCCCAGCTGAATAGCATAATAGTGCACGCACACAATCTGCTGACTGCTCTTTAGAAATGTTAAAAAATAAATTCAGTAATATAGGAAACAATACACCATGATCTAGTAAGGTCAATTCAAGAGAGACAAGATTCTACACCAATACAGACAGCTCACAAAGCCAGAAGAATAGGAGAGAAGAGTCATGTGATCAGCTCAGGAAATGCAGACAGCACATCCCTCCATGAAGGAAATTTTCAGCATACTAGAAACACAGAAGAATGCTGACCATCTATAAGGCAAATCCATAACAAGCTGTAGCAAGCCTTTAGCTCATCAGTGAGGGACTAGATGCTACGTCCTCTACTGGGTACACCATGGCCACACTTACCCTGACAACATTCTGCTAGTAGTTGTAGCTGATGCAATTGAACGAGAGAAGAAAAAGGCACAAAGATGGGGAATGAAGTTTAAAATTTTTCAACCTTAGATGACATGGCAGTTTATAAGAGAGCACTAACATGTTTCCCAGTCAAAAGACAGAGCATGTTAGCTTGGCCATGTCATGGGATACATGTGCAAAGTAGTCCAACTTTATGCAATAGGGAAAATAATTTAAAAACCTGAATTTAAAAGGAAACTATCTATATCAGCATAAAAACATAAAGTGCTTGTGAGTAAAATTAACAAAGGTTGTATGTGACATTTTGTTACACTGAAAAATAATAAATACAACTGGAAGAAAGTAAAAATGTGGGGAGAAATATCATATGCTTATGCAGAAGAGTCAATCTTATTAAAATGCCACATCTAGAGGCTGGAGAGATGACTCAGTAGTTAAGAACATGCACTGCTCTTCCAGGGGACCCAAGTCTGAGTTCCCACAGCCACATGCTCAAGGGACTCTGATATCCCTACCTACTGTGGACACCCACACTCATGTGCACTTACCTACACCCACATACATACACATGATTTAAAATCTTTAAATGCCAAATCTATCTAGACTGGCCTAGAAATTTAACGGTTATGACCAACTTTTTGGTAAGAATATAACAAGTTGACACAAACATCTTTATGAAGCCATTAAGGACCTAGGTAGTCAAAATAACATCAAAAATGACGGGGCACTCACATAATCTGGCTTTAAGATTTTCTGTAAAAATAACTTATATGGATTAAGACAATGTGGTATTGGTGCAAGAACTGACATACAGATCATCAATAACAATAAAAGAGAAGCCTACAAATACATCTGCACACACATGGGCAACACAAATTGTTCTTGTTCCTTCTTTTTGGGTGTGTGGTATGCACACCTACATGAGGACGTATGCAAGCGTGTATGAGGGTGCATGTGTACATACATGCACACGTACACGAAGGGCAAAGATTGAAATAGGTGTCTTCCTCAACTGCTTTCCATATTAGTTTTTATATATATATAGTTTTATTTAATTTTATGTGTATGATATTTTGCCTGCATATAGGCTTGCTTACCACAGTTGTGTCTGGTGTCCATGGAGGCTAGAAGAGGGCATCAGATCTCTGGGAACTGGATTTACAGACAGTTATGAGCCACCAGCAGGTGCTAGGGTTCAAACCTGGATACTCTAGAACATCCAGTGCTCTTATTAACCACTTTTAATCAGGGCTTCTCACCAATCCCAGAACTCACTGATTCAGCTAGGCTGGCTGGCTGGATGAGCTCCAGAGATCTGCTTGTCTCTAACCTCACACTCCACACAGTGCAGAGTTACAGACACATGTAGCTATGTTTATATGGGTTCGGGGGATGCAAACTCAGATCTCATGTTGCCTTTTTACAAACATCTTACTGGCTGAAGCATGTCCCCAACCGACATAGTTCTTCATGAGGTGCTGAGGTAAATCAATGAGGGAAAAGCTGCTTCCAACAAATGGTGTTAGAAAACCCAAAAGCCTTATGGGAAAGATGAACACTGACTACACAGAACTTAATTCACAGTGTATGACTGACCTAGCCCTAAAGCCAAAGGTGTAACAGAAGAGTGTGTATCTAGAGACAGGGAGAACTCTTAAAGCACAAAAAGTAGAAAGCATGTAAAAAAAAATAGATTTGAATGAACCAAAATGTAAAACCTGTTTTCTGAAAATTAAAAAGGCATGGCAGAAAATGGGGAAAATTCCCAACATATATATCTAATCAATCAGATATGTGTAAAGGACAAATAAAATTTAAAATAAACCAATGCCTGAGCAGTCACTTTTCCAAAGGGGATCCTGTACATGTGGCAAAATGCACCTAAGAAAGTGTGAAGGCTATGACCAATGCCCGCTAAAGGGCTGAAGAGTGTTCCATCATAGGGGCTCCATTCCGAGAGGAAACCAATCCCCAGGCACAGCTGCTGACAGCATCAGGCCTGGCTGGCAAGCCATGGCTTCACTGACTGCTGCCTTTCCTTGCTTATGAGCAGGAGGTCAGAGGCAAATCCCTCCAGGAGATGACTCAAGCTAAATCCGGAAAGAGTGTTTGCCAAAAGATAAGCAAGAAGAACAGCCTCCAACAGCAAGGTCAGCCTCTCACCATCACAGAGGTACTGGGGTCTCCTAAGTATCTCAGAATCCAGGAAGCACAGATTAGGAGGAGCTGCTTAGGGCCTGAGGACTATATCAGTAATGTAACATTTCCATCTCTGTCATGATGGAGTCACATCCATCTCCTGACCCTCACTAGACCAAATCCAATATTCAAGCCACTGATTCATTCATTTACCCCTTCATCTTGTCATTCTTTGGATAGTCATTCAGTACATAACTTGCACATATACAGTTGTATCGCCCTCTTCCAGCCAGTGACCATGCAGCAGGCACCTACTGTGTGCCTGGAGATGGGCTCATTGCTATATAAAATAACTTATTTAATCCTTATGTTTTCTCGTTATAGATGAGCACATGAGCAGCTCAGAAGAGAAATAATTCAAACCCTCAGGTAAACTGATTCCCATACTTTCACACTTGGAACATACAAAGTTTGTTTCCACCAGGGTTGGGGGGGCAGACAGATAAGTTGGGGTCTGGGAGGATGGCTCAGTTGGTGGAGTTATGCTGTGCGGGTGCAAAGATCTGAGTTTGAAGTCCAGTACCCACGGGAAAGCCAGGCTCGGCAGCATGCTCCTGCAATCCCAATGCTGAGGAGGCAGGGCCAAAAGGGTTACTAGGACTAAGAACTTTTCTCAAAAAATAAGCTGGGAAGCAACTGAGGAAAACATGCAAGGTCCTCCATATACATGAGAATACCAGAGCACAGATAGACACACACCACACACACACACATACACACACACCACACACACACCACACACACACACACACACACACACACACACACACACCACACACCCCACACACACACACCACACACACACACACACACACACACACACACACACACACACACACACACACAAACACTGATCAAGATCTTGGGTAAGATCCAGCCCGGAGACCAGCATGGGTCATGGGGTGTCATCACAGGCTGCAATGAGAACCTGCCTTCCCTCACAGAGGTCTGGGTCATCACCAGATGTGCAACTTGGAAGGGCTGAGGGGGTCCCACTGACCACACTGCTGTCTTGAAAGGCTTGTGACAAAGACTGCACTATCTCTGCTTCTTGGCAGGATCGCGAGCTGGAGTAGGGCTGTTCTGGGCATGGCAAGGGAAGGACAGAGCTCAGAGATAAGGGTCTAGCCTCCTCTAGTTGGCAGGTCTAGAACCTAGCTGAATCCGTAAGTTCCTATTACTGCAGCTAGTGGGGCTGTTAATTCAGTTAGAGACAAGTCAAATAAATAGCAGACAACCTCGAACTTCCCCGGGGTGGCCATCGCAGCCCTACCTGGGTATTCCTTCTGAGCCTTTCCTCCACAGCAGCAGCCTCAGGCATAGATCCTGCTCTGTCAGCAGTGCTCCACTGGAACATCTCTCCTTGTGGCCCTCAGACCCTGAGGCTGATACTCCCAAGGGACCCTGAGCTCACCAGGGAGGCCTTCCTCTACCACCCTGGAAAATCTTCTAACCACATCACCCTGCCCTACCACCCTCAGAGCACTCCTCATTTTTTATCAGCATGTCATGCCTGGATAAGAGCGCCCAGCCTGCCAACCTGAGTTCAATACCTGGAGCCCGCACAGTGGAAACAGAGAACGCCTCTTTCCAGTTGCGGTCTCACCTGCATACACCAGACCCTAAGTCAGTGCACTCTTGGGTGTGTGTGCTTGCTCACTCCACTCGTGTCCCCTGGTGCTTACCCTCAGAGCGTTCCCCGTGTATCTGCAGAGCCAAATCCTAGGCAATTTCTACTTCTACCCAAATTCCGGATCCCACAGCCAACGCTGAGAAAGTGCAACTCTGCGCTGTTTGCGTCAGTCTTGACCAGACTATCACCTGAGTGCCCTGGGAAGCAGATTTAAAAGCCAGAGACAGAGCACTCTGGAGCAGGAAGGGGGAGGTGCGGGTGGCTGCACATGTGAGCAGCAGATGGTCAGCAGGCCGAGCGGGAGGTTTCTATTTCAGTGACAATTCATTTTCAGTAATTATTCCTCTCTCCTTTAAAGTCACCTAGGGCAGCCCTCGTGGGCACAGCAGACCTCTTCCCAGGGCAAACTTTCAAGTTATTTGCACTTGTGGAGATGCGTGGAATTCAAAGCAGATGTGCCAAATTGAGCCTCATGCTTACCGCTCAACTCGGAGGTTTGTTTTTTTTTTTTTTTCCACCAACCCACTGTAAATGTTTTTAAAATGGGACCCCGGGACTAGACATGTCAAACAGCTGAATTCAAGGTAGAAGGGGCTGCCAGCAGGGAAGACGGATGAAATTTAAAATCCCTTTCGACAGATTAACTAGAGACACTTTGAAGCCATAAATCATGCAGTCTAGAAGAAGCTAATAATGGATTTAGGTTTTGTTCCTATTTATTATCTCGAAGAGATAGCAGAATGTAGGGCCAATGGAGCCTGGCTGGGGACCCTCTGGGGATTTCCCAAGGCCAGTATCCACTAGAACAGAAGTAGATCAGGAAAAGAAAAGGGATACAGAATGAACACAGATGACCTGATGACATGTCTGTGATGACGACATGACTTGTTCTGTATAGAACTGGACCCGAGTATGTGAAGGTAGGATTGTGCCCATTTTATGGATGAGAGACTTCAAGATGTGTCCATACTGCCTGGTCATATCAATCCAAAGTCCTTTAATAGTGTGTAGTGAAAAGGGACCACGGGTGACTGGGGGAGCTGGAGCATCAGTGACAGCAATCTCCTCAGCTGTGGCAGAAGCAATCCCCTAACAGACTCGTGCTCTTCCATGGCTAGGCTCTATCCCCGAGGGTACCTTTTCCAGGGCACCACCCATGGCCACCCCCTAGGCTTATGCTCATGCCAGGACCTTACCTGGGTCTTTGCCCAAGAAGGCAGCATTTGATTTGCCTATCACCAGGGGAGCCTACTTCAAATAAACGTGTCTCCATACCCACTCTGAAGGAGCCCCGAAGACAGAACTGAACCCATACACCAAAATATCTACCAGCTCTAGAGAATGGGTCATTTCCCACCCCTGGAACAATAGACCAGCACTGAGGGTCAGAGGGTGAACTAAGTTGTCCTGGATCAAGTGGCTTTGTATTTAGCCAACCTGGCCCCACAGGATCCCCTTTAACTGCCAAGACTCCCACACTTACCATCTGGAAGGCTAGTTCAGTCCACTGTGTGCTGAGCATCATACTCAAGCATGATAGAAACATACAGGATGGGAACAGGGCAGAGTTAATGACGAAGGCTCAGTACTGGGACAGGAACCAGCACCCACAAAAGGAAGGAGCAGCCACTGGGGAAGGCTCTGAGGACAGAACCCCGCTTCATCCCATTTTCTCTTCTCTGTGACTCCCACCTGGCAGAGGTATCACAGCTCTCTAGCACCTCAGAATCTTCTAGGCAACTTCTGAGACACATTTCCAGGTCTGGCCTCAGATTTCACACAAAATCTTAAGAGGTTCTTGGATGCCACGGTGGTCAGCCTAGCACAGGCACCAGCTTGCATTTTGTCCACTGTGTTTCAAAAAGTCTCAACTGGTCAGACAGGCAGGACTCAGGCCCTCTGTAACTTAACTTCACACCATCATGAACACACACACACACACACACACACACACACACACACACACACACCCATCAAGACAGCCAGAGGTATGTGTTATTCTCCTACCATACTCTGTGCAATCCCACCCATGCCTTGTGTTTTAGGGTGGCCTCAACTGCCTTTCTGCCTACTCAGGCTTGGTAAATTCACTCCGACATATCTTACATAGGCCAGTTCAGATGGTTCCTCACAGACATCTGCAGTTCACAGTTCCATGAACAAGCCAAGAGAGGAGGTGAATCACAACCCACTGGTGGCTCTACTGTCCTACTCCTGGACCATCAGCTCCTCAAAGTCCCCTGTAGTCATCCTTTTTGCCTTCCTGCCTGGCTTAGTACCTGACAGGTACCTGAGGGACACATGAGATGGGCCTCAGTGTTAATAGGCCTGGATCCAAAGAAGGGGCAGAGAACATCAGTGGTCCCATGTTTACCCCTGCCACATCCACACCAGCCTCTTCCTACAGCTCAGACACTGTGTCAGGACAGTGCACCTGGTGGCTGCCTCCTGTCTCTGGTGTCACATGTCCTGCGAGGGACCTTGTCTGCTCTACCATCCTTGTCTGCACACATCGTTAATGATATCTGCTCACTACTGGTCTGAGTCCTTGAACACAGGCTCCACAGAGGCGGGGGCTTCTGGGTTAATAAATAGTTGCTAACGTAGGGTACTCTGCAAAGCCTTCCGGTGCATCCCTCCCTACACATATAGGTAAGCCTTGAGATCATTCAGTACATGCGCTTTAGGCTTTCCTTTCTCTGAGTACACACAGCTAGCTGCTGCTGTGCAGCTTGTTTCTAATGAACTTGGGGAAAACTTTCTATCTCTCAGACTGATTAAAATTTTGATACAGTCATTTTTATTATACAACCATGTCTGTGATTTATAAATGTACACTAATACTTTAGACTTTAATTCAGACTTACATTTGTTAGTATTTGTTGTAAAGCAACAAAACCCACCCAATTTTGAGCTCTCTCCCCCTTTACTGCCGGGGTTCTCCCGACATCCTCCGCTGTGTAGTGCGCAGTCTGGTAACAGGACCTCAGCACTGCTCACTCAGCACCCCCACCCCCCCATTGCCAGGTACTTAGGACACTTTGGATTTTTGGACTCTTATTAAATAACACCCGGATGAGCATCCCTTGCACATAAATCACTGTCCACAGCTCCAAATGCTTCCCCAGGACCACTTCCAAGGAGAGGGATGCCTGGGCCAAAGGGGATGGATGTCTTCCAGGCTCCTGGAACATCCTTGTCAAACTGCCATCCTCTTGCATCCCTGGTTTTGTCTCACTGGAGGTCATGAGCCCATTGATTCCACCGTATATGCTGACAGGGTGGCACAACTCCCTCTTCCTGGATTTTATGACTGGGGACAAATATCTGAGCATTCTGTTTGATTCTCTGTATTTCTCTATTTGCCTTTCCCTGGCTTTCAGTCTGGGGATCTTTATAGTTTACAGACTGCTTTGTGTATTACCAATATCATCTTTGGTCTTTGAAGCAAATATCCTTATTTTTATTGCCTATCTATTCTTTTTGAGATGAGGTCTCTCTCATCTGCATCGCAGCTAGTCTGTCAGGCTTTCGGTCCCCCTGGCTCAGGCTCGCAGTGCTGAGGCTATAGGCATGGGACAACCCACCAGCCGAAGACAAAGCTTTACATATAAAAATGTTTACAACGTGAAGCACTGTAACAGTCTTTTAGTTACAATGCCTTCCTCAGCCATTATGTAAACCTATCTCTCTTCCAACTAGATGTCAGATAAGTATTTCCCTATAATCCCTTCTAATTTTTTGTGTGTCTTCATTTTTCACACTTAACTCCTTAATCCATCTGGAATGGATTTTGTGAGATAATGTCGGTGAAAATTTAACTTTATGTTTTTCCCCCCAAATAGTTAACCAATTGTCCCCATCTGCGTTACGTTCTCCCAGGTCCTTATGGCAGAGTTTCTGCATCTCTCCGGGCAGCGTGTAGAGTAATACCGATAATCGCACACATCACATGTACGTGCCTATGCACTGCAAAGCGCTGTCCATTCATCATCTGTTCATCACGTTCTCTCCTGAGCACCTGCTATGAGCCAGGGCTTACTCTTGGAGCTGGAAATGTAGCTGTGAATGAAATGGGCAGTAATTTCTGTTCTCGCAGAGCTCACATTCAAGGGGGCACAGAAAATTAATAAAATAGGTAAATTACACGTTGAAGATGGAATTCCTTTGCCTAGCATGATCTTCAGTATCACATGCACGCAAAGTACAGAATGTTAGTGATAAGGAGAAAAATCAGACGGGAAAAGTATGAGGTGCAAGGGCAAGGTGACTTCTACACAGGTGTTCAGGGAGGGCCTCACTGTGAAGGCCCATTTAGGTGGTCATCTGAAACATCTGGATAGCTAGGTGGGGGTGGGGACAGATCACGAATATGCAATCAGCCAGCGCAAAGGCCCGAAAGCAGCAGGAGCCCCAATTAATGTTCCAAGATCGGCTAGAAGCCAACAGGGCTGGAGTGGAGTAAACTGAGGGCATGAAGGAGACCATGGGAAAATAAAGGGGAAAGAAAGCAAGAAAGAGGGGTGATGGTATGTGTGGGGAAGGAGGGAGCGAGGGAGGGAGGGAGGGAGGGAGGAGCAGATGGATGAACAGACACGCAGGGCACTTAAGGCTTTGTACAGATTTTGCTCTACCTTTACATAAAGATGAAATGCAGAGTTTGGGTGAATTGAAGAAGAGCAACATTATAAGCAGGAGAGATGGCCCAGTGGTTAAGGACACTTGATGCTCTTTCAAGGACCTGAATTCCCAGCACCCACATGGCAGTTACAACCCTCTGTAACTCTAGTCCCAGGGGATCTGATGGCCTCTTCTGGCCTCCTGGGGTACAGGCTCACACATGGTACATACATATAAGTGCAAGAAAAGCACCCATACACATAGAAATATTTTTTCTAAAGAAGCACAGCATTGATTATGTCCCCACACAAGGTTTTGTCAAGCTCAGCACTACTGACATGTGAGGTGGAGAATTCTTTGCTCTAGGGAGCTGTGTTATCCATTGCAAGATGGTTAGCAGCAACCACAAACAGTGAGCAGTTATCCCAACACGCCACGTGACAAAAATCACTGCCAACTTTCAAGCAGCTAAAGAATATTTGACTGGATCACCCTAGTGCCTGTGCTGATGGGCAAAGGCAAGTTTCAAGGCCACTGTAAACCTGGCCATGGTGGCATATAGCACTTGGGAGGTTGAGAGAGGAGGAATACAAGAACCTATGAATTTGAGGTCAGGCTGAGCTATACAGTAAGACTCCTGTACATCAAAGAAAAAAGGCCACTGTAATTCACAGAGAAGAAATACTGGTAACAGAAAGACAAGATCGGAACCGAGAACATACCTCTGGATTCACAGCAGACGTGTGGGATGCTGTGACGTGGGATGTAATCACCAGGAAGGGAAGGGGACAGAAAAGTCAAGGACTCAGCCCTCAGACACATGATGTTTGAGGTTGTGGCTGAGGAGAAGTACTGAGGCAGAGTGGAGCCAGGCATTCAGAAACTTCTAGAAGAGAGGGAAGGTCTGAGGATCAGAGAATGATCTTGTCCCCAGTGCCACCAGGAATAACCAAAGTCAGGAGGACAGAGACAGCAAGATGATGGGAAGGCCTGAAAGGGTTCATTCGTGACGGAGTTGGAGGAAGAGAGACCCTCTACATTGCACAAAGCTATTCTTGGACCTTCCGTCTCCTGTAACATCATCTCTAACCCTCTTGGTTTAGCCACAGCAGCCAGCTGCAGGCTGCTCCATGGGACTGGGCTCTGGGCAGGGTGGCCAAGCAGTTCATCTGACAAACAAGACAAGCTAAGAGTACAACCTAAGTTCCCAGGCCCAATCCTACAATGGCAGAGGCTAATGTTTCAGGGCTCCCTACACGGGAGGATGCAAGCCTGCTGCCTTGTCTTGCTGCTCACCTCTCATCCCTGCTCCTGGGATTTAGCCACAAGGACCAGAGTCCCAGAACTGTCAGGGCAGCCAGGCTTGCAATGGGCAGGGCAGGAATGGGGGAACACTGCAGGTGCACCCTCCGGTTTTGGTTTTCTTAGCACATTAAAAATAGTAACTGGGTCACATGTAGACAGGACAGTCTGAGAATGAGACAAAAACTAATGTGAGAAAGGTGGGAATTACTGGCGAGGAGATGCTCCTGCCCAAATGGAAAAAGATCCCTAACAGCGTATACAAAGCTGAGCAGGCGCTGGGTCCCAAAGCAAAGCTCCATTAACGTCAAAGCACTGAGATGAACAGATCCGCAATGTAAGAAAGGAAAATCTCTACTCCACCAAAGCCAAGGAAGCCAAAACAATGTACAGAGAAATCAGAAAGATACAGGCAGAAATTGGTAGCCTACCTCTCCTGCACACAATGCAGTAGAAGGAGCCTGGAAATACTCTCAACCAGTTCTCTGAAAAGACAATAAACGGACAAGCAACTAACCAAGATTTTCAGAGCAAAGAAAGAGAGAGGAGGTGTGAACAACTCAGATCAGGAATGAAGACAGACGAAAGGCTACAGACAAGGAGCTGTCCAGAGAGCAGGGTGACTGTCACCATGCCAATGATGCTGAGTTATCACAATGTACCAATCTCTAGGAAAACATAAGTTATCAAAACTGAATAAAAAAAAAACTAGAAAACCTGAACAAGCCCACAGGAAAGAGCAGATTAAAATGATGATTAAAATGTTCCCACTAAGAAAGCTCTAGATCCAGGTGACTTTTCTAGTAATTGCTACCTAGTATTCAAAGAAATAATATTACTCTTATACTGTGTCCCAGAGATAAGAAGAAGGAGGTTTCTGCACTGATCACTGCCGATGTCAGGGGAGCCCAGGCATTAAACCTCAACAAGAAGCATGAACCAGGAAAGTCACAGCTCATTTCATTCACAAATGCAGACAATAAATTCTAAATGAGAAGCTAGGTTAAATTATACTAGGTGCTGTCCCACACACCTTTAATCCCAGCACTTGGGAGGAAGAGGGAGGCAGATCTCTGTGTGTTTGAAGCCAGTTGGTCTACAAAGTGAGTTCCAGGCTAGCCAAAGCTACATGGTGAGATCCTGTCTCAAAACAAAGAACCCAGTAGTATGTACCTGGGAAAAGTGCATTATGGTAAGTGCATTATAGTATATCTGAAAATTTCAAAGCTGATATGACATTACAACTTTGCTTAACGCTATTTATGATGTTAGTCAATTAAGAAAAAAAAGTCATTTCAATAATCTCAGAAAAAATTCAGTTTTAAAAGGAAATAGCCGGGGGCTAGAGAGATGGCTCAGGTTAAGAGCACTGACTGTTCTTCCAGAGGGTCCTGAGTTAAATTCCCAGCAACCACACGGTGGCTCACAACCATCTATGATGACATCTGGTGCCCTCTTCTGTATACTGTATACATAATAAATAAATAAATGTTAAAAAACAAAAGGAAACAGCCAATCTGGAAAGAAAAGATATTAATGTGACAAAGAATATTTACAGAAAGCCAATAGCAAATGTCACTGTTGTAAATATCAAAAGCTTCCTCTGAAACTGAGCACAAGGTACTCGGCATGACCATACCTGACCCTCCCTGGATGAGCCAGCAAATGTGAACAGCCTCACGATAACAGCAAAATTAAGGATCAGTTTGTGTCTCTACCCCCAAAGTACATGTGTTAAAACCCTCATTTCTCAGCTTGACAGTGTTGGGGGTGGGGGATGCCAGGAGATGCCCAGAACAGCCCTGCCTTCTCCAGGAAACAGGTCAGCTATATTAGGAGTTCCGTCTACCTCTGTCTCATCCTCTCTTCCTTCATATGAGGCAGGGTCTCCTATGGCCTGGACTGGCCTTAAATTCACTATGCAACTGAGAACGGCAATGCACTCCTGATCCTCCAGCCCCCAACTCTGGGCATGCTGGGGTTCCAGGGGATCTAAGCCAGAGTCTGTACACACTGGGCAAGCAGTCCACCGACTGAGCTACATACCAGCTTCCCTCCCCTCTCGGCTCATGTGGAAGGGACCACTCACCTTCCACTTCCTACCCTGAGCGGAAGTAGCACAAGAACCTTACCAGATATGTGTGCCTAGTCTTGGACTTTCTGTCCTCCAGAAGCTTGAGGCAAAATATACTTTTCTTTATTAGCTACTCTGTCTTGGGGATGCTGGCATGATAACAAAACCAAGCTGAAAACAGACCAAGCTGATTCCACGTCCAGGCTTTTCTGACCTCAGCACATGGCTACTCCTCCTGCTCTCTCGAACCCACCTGTCTCCAGCTCCCCACAGGCTACAGCTCCCTCTCAGCCACTCAGCAGTTAACTCAGGGCCCTGTAGGAGCCCTCCCACTCTCCATCTGTGGTGTGTTTCTAGCTCTCTGAAGACTTTCTAGATAGAGCATTTGGGGGGGGGTGTGGCATCCGCCCTCTGCCTCCTTCAGGGCCCTGTAGGCAGGACTAAGTCAGGTTCCCCTCTGGTCCCCGCCTCTCAGTACAGCATGTCCCAGGGAGCACTGATTAAATGAGTGAAGGAATGTCCCCTAATGATCTCCCTGACACGGGGCTTCCCACTGCCCCAGCATGCTATGAGTGGCTACTGTCTGCTAACCCTTGCTGGAGGCTGCAGTTGCTCTCTGAGGGATGGATGAGGGCCTCTGGGAGCAAGATGCCTAACTCCACAAGCAAGGGTAGGAGAGGGTCCCGGGGGGTGGGGGTAGGGCTCTGAATAACGCTGTGTGAACAGCAGAGTTGATGCTATGAAAGTACCGTGTCATATCCCAGTCCAGGAAAGCTCGAGTGAGTCTCTGGATCCACACAAATCAGGAAAATGGGGTGAGAGCAGAGAACTGCTTCTGGAGCAGGGAAAACAAACATGGTCCTCCCCAGCAAACAAGCACGAAGCTTAGATCCTGAGTATGAGAGTCCCGGCTATCTCCTAAGGGTGACAAAAGCAGACCACAGGGTCACGGGGAGACTCATCTGCTGTCCAGTCTTCCCTGGACTTCAGTCAGGAGTCAAGCTAATCTCCTTGATGGGGCAGATGCTATGCATGTGATAGTTAAAGTTCCCATTGGACACAGCACAGCCAACAGTGGACACAGAGTGAGCCCATCTTTGGAAGGAAGATTACCAGCCCCGTGTAAGCACTCCACAGTTACTAGGAGATTCACTGTCAGTGATTGGCAGACAAGAGCCAATCGGGCAGGAAGAGAAGAATATTCACAGAACAGATCCACATGTGCAGGGACAGGGACACAAGAGAAGCTGGTATCTCCAGGGCTAGACTATCCAGTGCTGGACACTGAACCCTGGGGGCCAGCACCCAGAGTGTAGGTAAGGGAGGGGGGAGATGGATCTGCACCTGGGGATGGTGCTGGGCACAGAGTGTGGAGGGAGGAAGCAGCAACAGCCTCTCTCTGGAATAAGGGAGTTCCTTTCATTTTAATGGGTAAAAACCACAGCCTGCGTGGTTGGTAAAGCAAAGGAGCCAGGGTATTCTCCAGCTCACTAACTTCTCAGTAACTACAGGTTGGATATCTGTAATCCCCATATCAGAAGTCTTGGGGCTACACGGCACAGTATAGAGTGGATCCTGCTCTTCAAATGGACTGAAGTTTGGTTTCCAGAACCCACATCAGGAGCCTCACAAAACATCCCTCTTTGGATGTATGCACAGGTGCGCGCGCACGCACGCACACACACACACCAGAAATCTCAAGTGCACTATAATCCAGCATTTCTTGAGTGTTTATACAACATTCTAAGTTCCCGACCATTTTGGACTTGGGATTAGACGTGCTGAAGTGACTTTGCCTATGCAGGTGTTTCAAGCCTAAGAACTTGGAAACATTTGCACTTTGCATAAAGGATACTAAAGCTGTACAATGGGGCAGCTGCAGGAGGGGAGGATGAGCCAAACAGATCCCTGTCCAAAGGGACTGGCTTCCTCTAGGTGGGTCCAGTCCCCTACGGTAGACAGCTAGGTCCACCTCCGAGACAGCGTTAACCAGAAGAGAGTGCAGAAGTGACCCGTTAGATATGACCTGGTCCTCTTTCTCTTCCTGACCCGCCCACCACCCAGCCCCAGCAGAGCCACTGGGACACAGTGTAGTAATACGGAGCAGCGGATCTGAAGCTGGGAGTCTGTTTATGTCCCAGTTATACACCACCGTGGGGCCCTGACCAGTTCACCTCACAGAGTTATCCAATCCTGGAATCCTCTAGAACCCCGAACCAAAGGAGTGATGGTAGAAGGAGCCGTAGACATGGATTGAAGAGTGTGCCTGGAGGGAGTGATCAGGCCACAGGGGAGTCTGAGCAGACAGAGTGCCAAGATGGATGCATGAGGGACACACACTCACTCCAAACTCTCGGCCAGCCCTCGGCAGCAGTCCTGTGCAGCCTGGCTTCTACACCAGGGAGGGAAGGCAGAGGGGGTGGGGCTCCTAAGACCTGACAGCTCTGCAGAGGTGTTGACAGTGTCGGTCAAAGCAAAGGCTAAAAGTGGGCTCTCCAGCTGGGAACCAAACAGCTGTGACCGGATTCCTAGCCCCTCGATATCCTGCGTTTCTTATCTGTAACACGGGCTGCCTACCCCACAGGACTGTCTGGAGACTAAACTGCACCAAAGAACACGGGGAAGCCACAGGTCACGAGTCACACTTTCTAACTCACACTGATGGAGCCCTAGGCGAGTCAGAGAGGGTGTCCAGAGTGGCCGGCTGTGGAATGAATGCCAAGCCCTTGAAAGCCTGGTCTGATCTCTCTGTTGTGAGCCTGACTGCATCAAGCTAGGCTGCAAGCCTTCACATTCACTGGTGCCTCGGTCCCTAAGGGCTCCCCTCTTCTCTGAGAGGCTGGGCTCAGCCATGCTTGGAGAAGCCCTGTCCATCTCCTCAGAGCTGGCAGGAGGCACCCCATAAATCAATCACTAAATTCCAGGCAGATGCACACATGTTGTTTGGGTTGGAAACCCGGCTCTTTCTGTGGCTGTGGTGAGACCTGACTCGCAGGTGATTCAGTGGGACAGAGGCCTGGAACTGGTTCCACCGGAGGGTGACGATAATGTTTTCTTTCCTGTCTTACCTTGGAGACAGGGCAGGAATTTTTCCAGCCCTCTATATGAGGCCAACACAAATGCAAGTCTACTCTGAATATTTATAGGCCCTAGGCTCAGGAAGCCAGTAACAAGGTCTTCAGAGGAGTTTTGGGGGAGGGGGTCTTTGGTACACAGCACTCACCCCAGAACTCTACTGGCCTGACAGCCAGATTGTGGAAGAGGCAGGAGAATATAAATATGCTTGAAAGCTGTGACTTTGCTACCTTTGGCTGTGGGTTCAAATCCCAAGCCTGATACTTGGCCGAACCTCACAATTGATATTTTTGCAAAACGGGGAAACAACAAACACACACCAACCAAGAAATCCTGACGCCAGGCTTAAGTTAATGCATATGAGGTGTTCAGAGCTCAGCACATTTTCAACATCGAGTAAGTTGTTGCTAGTTGTACTGTTGTGGCTACCGAGAGAAGAACACAGCTAGCCCAGTGTCCCTGAGCAGTGAGAACCAGATGTCTTGAGAAGCAACAGGTGACACCTGTTGTCAGAGCAGAGGTCCAGGCCAAGCATCAGCACGGGGCAGACAATGTCAGCTTTCCTGATGAATGCCCAGTGAGAATGAGGATATCCAAACATGGGGCATAACGGGCAGTCATGTGACCCTTTTGCTAGTACTAAATGAGAGGTGTGGGTAAGCCTAGGAGCCTGGCTCAGTGATGGATGGTCCTGCCCTGTCCTTGCCTGGATCTCAGGTTTGTTTTCTTTCCTTTTGCCTTTCTTTCTTCCTTCGGGTTTTTGAGACAGGGTCTTGCCCTATAGCTCAGGATGGCTTCAAACACATGGCGATCCTATCTTACGCCCGACCCCCAATGCTGGCTTTAGAAGCACATCCCATCACACCAGGTTTAGGTCTTTGCTTTTCATAACATACCCTGGGGTTGAGTGCCAGGCTTTCTGGGGTCCCCAGCTCTCTGCTGGGGGGTCTGAAGCTGCTGCCACATCAGTGTCTGGAATCATACAATGACACAGCCATTCCCTGAACACATGCTGTGTATACACAAGGGTGAAGATCTAAACTAGAACATCTACTTAATCCTCAGCACAGCCCCAGGAGGAAGGAGCCCTGTCACAGAAGAGGAGCCTTAAGTAACAAGGTTGTCAGCGAGGCTGAGCCAGGATCTGAATCTAGGCAGGATGCTACTCCACCGCCCCTCCCTATCACATACATATGCATGCACATCACACACCTGCTCCTGCCTGTGCTCAGGCAGTTTCCAGAGACCACTAATTTAAGACTGTGAGGACAAAAGGAGAGAAAGGCAGAGCTGAGGGTGAACCCAGCAGGGCTTCGATGGTGGGCTCACCAGCCATGGCCAGTCTACTGAGAGCAAGAGGATGTGCTTATCAAAGCTGTGGCTTTGCCGCTTCTGTGTACAAGCTCCACCTCTTTGTCCTTAGAGGGGTCCTAAGATGCTAGCTGTCTGCTGGCAGCCTCTAGGCAGCCCTTGGCTCTATGCCCCACCCCCTGCCCCAAATGTCGATGCCCTAGCTGAGCATCTGTGGCTCTAGGCAAAGGCTCTCTCCTCTTTGTGAGCTTGCTTGCTCATCTGTGGCATGCAGAGTGAACCCGCACTCAGAGTCATCCAGATGACATGGTGCCTGCCCTGGGAGCTCACAGGTCAGTAAGACACAGAGTGTTCTAGGTTACGGTGAGGTGCAAACAGCATACATCTTGGGCTAGTCTTTGACCAACCGTCGCGCATCACAGCTTGCTCTGTGTATAGTCACAGCAGCCTCCTACAAAGCAGTGGGAGTCTTCGCTGCTTCCGGGCCCCTGGTCTTTTACCCATTCTGCTGAGATAACCTTCCCCTCCTGTCTCCTTGGCAAACTCTTCCTGGTCCACCAGGAGCCAGTCCGATGGCCAGGAGCCAGGAGCCTCCGCTCACTACCGCAAGCAGCCAGCCCCTTCTCTGTTCTCACCCGACCTGGTTCTTCCCACTTGGTCTTTTCCCACAGCTCTTGCCCTCTCCCACTAGACTCCAGGTTACTCGAGGCTGATGCTAGGACAGTTTGCCTGGGTCTCTCCTATCAGGTCTGGCCCAGGCCAGATGTTCAGTGGACATTCACAGCCTGAACGAGGAAATAGCTCAACAATGGATGACATAGGCATGACTGGCAGGCACCTCTTTGAGGGCCAAGCTCTGTGCCCTCTTTCTTCTCTAGGAGACCCCTGCCATTTCCCTCCCTCCCTCCCCCCTCCCAGTGCAGGGCACCTGCTCTAACACCCATTCTGGGATGAAACCCTGCAACAGAGATGTCAAGCAGAGCAACCCAGTATGCAGAAAGTGTCCACATGGGTTTCCCACCAGCCACCGCAGGAGGAGGCAAGGCTCAGGCATGCACTGGAAGGGTGAGGTCTGTGACAGATTCACAGCCACCTGCTCAGCCATTATAGTAGAGCCAAGCCAGGCTACCACAGCTAACTCTTCAAAGAGATAAAAGCCCAGGAAACAAGAATGCAAGGGAGGGATGGGAAAAGAGGAGAAGGAAAAAAAAATAATTTTTTAAAAACGGGTTCTTTTGGTATTTGTTTTCAAAGCCACTGACGAAAACCAGATTTGAAGTTTGGGGTAAAAAGGGATTTGGGCCTTTCAAATTCCACTCTCCACTAATTGACTGCAGTTTTCCTTGAAAGAGCCCTGAGCTCTTCAGAACAATCAGCAGCCCAGCTGGGCCTCTGCAGTCAGCAGCCTGGCTCCAGAGGGTCGCCCTTGCTATGTGAGTACCGGGTAACACAGGCCTTTGGACAGATGGAGCGGCAGGCGAGGGTGGTTGACTCTCAAAAGGCATACTTGGAACTCATGGGAAGGCCAGGTCAGGAGTGATATCTAGGTGGTCTGCTCTTGGCTGCTGACCCCTCAGGGTGCTGTGGCTCTCTGGGACAGTAGTGAGTCATGGCAGATTTAACACAGACTATAGAGTAGCTTTTCTGTGATCAGCTTACAGGGACAGGTGTCTCAGGCTCGCTTCCCACTGGCTGCATCCGCCCCCCCCTTCTCCCTGCCAAGTCAGAAGTGTCCCCCAGCTCAGGCCCTGCTAACCCTTCCTTATCCAGCTTGCACTATTTTGTAACAGCTTTCCCTTGGAGCAGCTCAAAAACAAATATTCCCCATTCCCACTCTGCACACAGAGGAGCCTAAATCCAAAGGCCCTCAGCTCCCAGCAACTCAGTGCTGGGAAGATCCAAGGCTTTGCATTGGCAGTTCAGACACTAAGTTTCATGTTCACAACAGCTCTCTAGCCGATCCCCCAGCCTTGGCTCAGGGAGCTGAGGAACGAGGCAAAGCCAGTTGCCTTAGAGTCAGCCCTATACCCAACCCTGACCATGAGTGTCCCTTCCCAGGCCTCGCCCACCCACCATGCTAAGAAGCAGTCCTGGGGAATGCTAGCTGACCTTCCATTCACAGACAGTGCTACTGCTGCTCTCGGCCAGGGCCGCCTTCCACTCTGTGTGGCTGTCCCTGAACGAGCAGTCCTTCTCTTTCCAGAATCCATGCCTGCCCCCAGGAGGCTGCTTCTACTGCTGCTGTCCAGGCATGCTGTCCCCTTCTCTAGCCTGGCCTCTCTTCCTCTACACTGAGGACAATGGCTCCTAGGCACGAGCTGCTTCAGGGAAGGGATAGCTTTTCCGATGCATCTATCTCACTGCTCGCTCTAAGAGCTCTGAGGTACTGTAGTGTCCAGAAGGAACCAAGGAAGCAGGGAAGACCACAGAAACCAAGGGAAAAGGCCTGGGTGTCCAACTGGGTGGCCCCTCCCTGGTGCTGACGTTCCATATCTGAAAAGACAAAAGTGTACATTTCTGGCACCTAGGGGTAGGACTGTCTCAGTGACTCATGAGGATGAGTTGAGGTGATGATAAAGCCCCCAGAGAGGCAGGGCCTTCGTGGCAGAGGAGTAGTGGCATCCTTGGCATATCTTTCTGACATGACGCCACTTCTTGAGCTTCTGGGAAGGACTTGGTCTTAGAAAATGCCAGAGTGAATGACGCAAGTGCCTTGGACTAGAAACCGCAGCCAGCATCTCCCATAACTCTAGGTGTGAAGTACATGGCCTGTGTCATCACTGACAGCAGCACCATCCCAGGACCTGCACCTTCAATGCCACCTACCCTGGGTGAATCTAAAGTGTTCTCCCCATCAGAGTGGTTCAGTCTGTCCCCCACAATCAGGCACTTATAGGGAAATAAGACTAGTCAGGGCCAGGTCCTCCGTGACCCTGCACTCACATGAGAGTCCCCAGGCAATATGGTGCCCTGGTTCTGTTCCCCATTACCATGACTGGTGCCCCCTGGCTCAATCAGCCCAGGACAGTCTGATGAGCACAGTCCTGTTGCCACCATAATTGCAAACACCAGCATCACAGCTGCCCAGAAATAAGCCGCCATGCCTGGATAGAGGGCAAAGGGCACAAATGGTCGCATATGCCATCAGCAGTCCCCTGCATAACTGTCCCGTGCCTGGTAAGGGGTGCTGGGTGGAGTACAGCACACCGATTGCCCATCACCACCTCTGCCTCCTAGCCACACTCAGTCACCTTGCTGGACACTGGCCTCCCCAGTCATTTGCTCAGGCCTTTGTCAACTGTGGGGGCTGATAAACTGCCATCCACACTTCAGTCGCTCTAAGCGACACCTCATTGGAGAAGACCAGGTGTGCCAGGCCGGAAAGCCCTCCTCCTTCCATACTTGAGGACTTGTCTGTCCCTCCAGCCTCCTGTGAACTCTGCCTGTCAGTGCTGACATGCCTGTCCCTCTGCCTGGCACACCATTGTGCAGCTTTACTGCCTTGTGAGTCAGCCCCTCCAGGAAAAGCCTCCTCAACTGTCCACGAGCCTGCCTGGTCCCCAGACCCTGGTTGCCACAGTCAGCTGGCACACCTGTGACCTCTCCCACCCTGGGAGCACTCTGTTACCTGTCAGGAAGTCAGAGAAGGTGGAAGGAATATTATCAACAAATAGCCGCAGGGCTGCTGATGAGCACTCACAGACACATCTGAATGCCCTGACTTCCTGGCTCCAGGGACTGGACACATGAAACCACTACATTCTACTGTGACCAAAGCAGAGGGCTTCATATGGAAGGAATCAAGATGGCTGAGAAACTGAGACTTCATTATCCTGGCTATAAACCTGATTTACACTCGGGTTGCTTCTTCCCTGAAGTTCTGAGAAGTTTCAACCTTACCCCAGCAAGTCTTAGGGGCAAACGCTTCAAACAACAGGAAACAGCCCATTATAATAACTAGGGTAGGAGGTTGTCTCAAATGCCCTGGTAAACCTGGTGAGGCTATCTATATGAGCTCTACCTGGAGTAAGGGCTACAGCGGGCACCAGCTGGGGCAGGGCACTGGTTCAGACTCTACCACACAGAGGTAGCATGGGCTTGACAGCTTCCTTCTTAGCAGGGCCTTGGACTCCCCGAGACTATGGTGATGGCTGAAAAGACTATGTGCCACCTGGTCTGCTCCTGATCTCACCCTTGGCTGCAAGATGCTGCTGACAAGTGGGAATCACACTCACACACACACACACACACACACACACACACACACACACACACACCACTAGCGGACTGCAGAGGTGTCCATCACAGACGAGGACTGTGAGGTTTGGAGACGGAGACCCCCCTGCCTCTAACTCAGTGATATGGAAACCCATATCCAGATGTCAGTCAGGTATTCATGCATGCTAGAAACTGTCCCAGGCCAACTTGTTTAAAAAAGAAAGAACAGAGTGGAGGAAAGAGGCCAGGATCCTTCTTACATTAACTGACAATACTGGAAAGAGCATTTACCAGATAGTGTTAGCTGCTAAGCGCACAGGCATCTGGAGGTGAGCTCTAGCAATACCACATATCCTGAGGTTGTCCTAAATTCATTCATACATTTATTTACTTATTTCTCTCAGCTAAGATTCTAAAGAAACTTGTGAGCCAGCAGCCAAAGTACCTAGCCACCTAGCCATTCTGCCGCTTTCTTTTAGGCAACCTTGAGAACTAGCCCACTGAACATGCCCAGAAGCACTCCTGTCAACCATCTTCCTCTTTAAGCATATGCTCTATTACATTAAGCTGAACATGCCCCAAAATGTGCAACTCTCTTTCCTTCGTGACCTATGATATTACATCAAGCACACCCAGAAGCACACTCAGAAACACACCTGCCCCTAAAGTGCTTTCTGATATAAATATGCATGCGTAGGCGCTATAATGGAAATCCCACGCTTCCTTCCTGCAGAGACACTGCTTTGGAAACAGCCCCACTGTTCCCTCTGCTGCTGGTGACAAACGGCTCTCCACTCCTTTACTGATTGTGTTTGCTGGCTTTGCACTCACCAAGATGATAGCTTATCCTCTGAGGTCAGCTTACTGATGTCTGCTTCCCTCTACCGACAGACACGGCAATCAGTGGCTCCCAGGCCGCCTGAACACCCTCCCACAGAGTACCCCACATACGCTCAGCCTCTATCAAGATGCTGCTGCCCAGGGAGCCCATGACCCCCCAGTGAAACTGTACTCTTACCCCACCATCACCAGCATCTCACCTACTCTGGATTTTTTTTCTGCCTGCTTTGAGAAAAAGTCTCACTGTGTAGCCCAGGCTGAGCTTAAACTCACTGCGTAGCCCAGGCTAGCCTCAAGCATGGCTTCATCTTCCTACCTCACTGTCAGAATCACAGGTGCACGTGACCATGTTCAAAGATTCCCTGCCTTATGCTTTCATCACAGCTTATAGTAGCGGGCACAATCTTGGTGAAAAATTCAGTAATCAGGCATTCTTAGTCATTGCTACACACCAGAAACTGCCATCAATGTTGGGAGATGACACTGGATTGAAAAGACAGAAATCTCCGGCTCTCCTAGAACATTCTAGGAGAGAGGGAGAGAAACCACCAATAATCAGTAATAAAACAGGTGAGGAAGAGGAGGAGGACAAGGTACATGATAGCCCCAGGCCTCAAGGCTACACTCAGGCCACTGAAGACACAGGCCCCCACTCTAAGTGAAACAGGAGCATTTCACAAGAGCAAGTATTAACAGCAAACGACAGCACATTAGACCTACATAAAGGGTCACTGAGTGCTGTGCTCACGACGACTACCTGTCTACCTTATCGTTGGTCCCTCGTTTGTCTCTCCCATAGGAACGTAAGATCCAGGTAACACCTGGTTTGAGTTGATCACTGAGATCTCCTCAGGGAATAGAAATGGGCTGGACACAAACAAGAGCTTAGTAACTGCCAGCGGCTGAGCAACAAACCCCCAGCCACAAGGGTCTCTTTCTGTGCCCATGTCTTACGCATAGAACAAACACACGAAGTGTTGCCAGGCATGCTGACTAAATGTCAGGCACCCTTTCCCTTCCCTGTTCTCCTTCTGCTGCACTTGTGACCAGGTGACTTGTGACCATATTTGTCCACCTTTCTGTCTCTACCCACAGGACAACTGGGTCCTACAAGGCAGTGGACCACCATCCAGATCTCTGTAAATCACAGCCCCATGTTCCAGGCTGGAGCGGAAGGATTGCACCATCCATGTCAGGCTGTGTCATGTTAAGTTACTTCACAGGGACCCTAAGGAGCACTGCTGTCATCTCCACTGTCCTCAGGGGAGAAATCAGGGCTCAAAGAAACTGAGGAACCTCAACAAGGGGGTAATTGAGCTGGGATTTACCCTGAGTCTACTTGGCTCCTTCTAAGTCTTGTTCAATCAAAGCATTAATGAATGGGACCAAAGCCGAGGCCAGGAGAGCATTGCAGAGAGAAGAGCATATGCACAGGAGGCGGGGTGAGCCTTCCAGCTGAGACTAATCGGGCGAGGTGTGGGAGATCCTGCCAAGCTTTTCCCAAGCCACTTTGGAAACCACTGAGAAATGTAGGTATTAGAGCAGTGTGTGGCCATTTTACATCTATTTTACTCTGCTCTACTTTTTCCCACGGAACTTTTTGCATTGTAACATCACACCTGTTTTCTTTTGTTTTACTTACTGGGTTTGTTTATAATTGGTGATTTCTCTCCTCTCCTGGCACAGCATTCTAGAAGGAATTTCTGTCTGTTCCAGTGTCATCTACAAAACATCTACACAGCTAGGTTCTCAAGGATGCCCGTTCACTGAGGAAAACTTCATCAGCACTGCTTAGGAATTTAAGTGCTGATTAAAATGGATGTGCCTGGTTGTACTACATGTGGGAGACATTTTGGAGCAAGAGAACCCCAGGGTGATGGACAGTATGCCCCTCAGGAAGAGTCAACACTTCAACAACAGCCGACAGCAGGTTATGAAAGAAATCCTGGAAGACTACAGAAACTGGAAAACTCTGGATGACACCTCCCCGTCACCACCACCACCAAAGGGACAGTTTCTAGGCCTTTACCAGCACCCAGTGGACACACCCCTGGAAACAGAAGGTCTCTGGAAGTCCTCAACAACTGTTAACAGTGTAAAAAACTCTTCAGACAAGGTAAAGCCCTACTGCCCTAGAGAGACACAGCAGCACCATATGACAGCGCACACACAGAGAGGAACAGCCTAAGTATGCAGCTACCAGAGTGAAGGACAGCTAAAAGGCTGTCACAGTGCAGTGAAATCATGAGCGATCCGAGGGGCCTGCAATGTCCAGGAGCATCACGCTGTGCGTACCCAGATGAATTAGGTATAGTCCTCTGGACTCACCAAGAGAGAATAAATAATGGAGTATTTTCTCTGAGTTTGTCCATTGTTAATGAACTAGACATTATTGATGGAATTGATGTATATATTATATATAGTTACTGTATTTATTGTTTATAGCTTTCTTATATTAGTTATAACTTTTTTAAATTTTTAACAAAAAAAGGAAATGTGGTGATATATTGCTTATAATCTAAAAAATAAATTATCTGAAGATCAGAGAACAGAGCCAGCCACAGAGTTAGCCATAGAGGTCAGGCAGTGGTAGCACATACCTTTCATCCTAGCACTTGGAAGGCAGAGATCCATGTGGATCTCTGAGTTGAAGGCCAGTCTGGACTACACAAGATTAACCCAGTCTGTAGGAGAAACAGAGGCAGGCAGTGGTGGCATGTTCTTTTAATCCAGCACTAGAAGGCTGAGACAGGAAGTGATCTGACTGGGCAGAGAAAGAGATATAAGGCAGGAGGAGACAGGAGTTCAGCCCAGTGCTTCCATTTCCTTTCGGCTGAGGGCTCAAAGGCATTCAGTCTGAGGATCTTTAGAGACCGGATCTTCCCCTTTGGGCCGAGGAGCTGGCGAGGTGAGAAGTGGCTGTGGCTTGTTCCTCTGATTCTCTGACCTTTCAGCTTTGTCCCAATATCTAATTCTGAGTTTTTATTATAAGACCAACTGGAACTCGAGCAATAGTATCCCTTGCTCTGCAATCCTTGCTTACACTACCATTTTGCTACCAGGAGACAAAATGGTATCATCACTTTGGAAAACTAAATACAAACCCACTCATACCCCTGGCTCAGTACTTTCATTCCCACATTTCCACTCAACAGAAGCACAAATGAATGTCTATGGCCAGACCATCCTGAATGTGGTCCATCTTGTCTCCCCTTAGAAGCTAAGTAGGGTCAGGCCTGGTGAGTGCTTGAGAGGGAGCAGTATGGGTACATGCTCTACATAAAACACATACAGCTATCTTCATGGTCACGTTACCCACAACATGGAGACAAACCAAAGTTCACTGGCAATGGGAAAAGATAAACAGTAACACTGGAGAAGGTACAAGCTGGAGCCATGGGGCAACACAAACAGATGTCAGAGACAGTACTGAGCAAAAGAAGCCAGACAGAATAAACACGGCCTGACCCCAGCCACAGAGTTCAAAGGAAGAACTAATCTGTAGTTCTAGAATTAATCCGCACAGGCTTGTGGGTACCCAGAGAAGGGTGCAGCATAGTAACTGTAATAGTCCATTTTTTTAAACTTAAATATTGGCTTCATGGTTTCATTCACAGTGTAATATTCAACAAAGTATAAATTTGTGTGCACACTTTTAAATGTATGATTTATTTCAGCAAGAAGCGCAGTCTAAACAGATTAGTAAAGTGATTACCTCCAAACAGAGGCAGGGAGATTAGAAAGAGGCGGGCCCAGAAACAGGTGCAAGTTGTTAGTGTCTGAGGTCGTGGTTTGGGGTAGTTCATTACACTGTAATGGGGAGGGAGGGAAGGAGACATGGACACAGATAAGCAGGCACATCAATAAGCTGAAGAAAACCATGATGCAGACTGATAGTTGTGCTCAATCAAATTCTATGCATTTAATATTAAAAACATAAATATGAAGGCTGGAGAGATGGCTCAGTGCTTAAAAGCACTTGTTGCTCTTCCCAAGGACCTCGGTTTGGTTCCCAGCACCCACATGACAGCTCACAACCATCTGAAACTCCAGTCTCAGGGGATCTGACTCCTTCTCTGGATGCTGTGAGCATGAGGCATGCACATGGCACTCATACATACAGACAGACAAAACACTCAATACATATAAAATAAAAATAAATCTTAAAAAAAACCATAAATACATAAAGACTCACACACCCAGAAAAGATCAATGGACTCAGAATATCACTACCCACCTAATGGGATCCTGAGACTATCAACCAGTATTGTCCTATCAATACTGAAATAATATAATTTTCCTGATGGGCCCATCAGAGGAAAGGACAGGTGGATTAGAATAAAGTGACATAAGCCATGGCCCTGCACTAGAGCCCTGTTTATTGCTGGCATTCCCTCCCCAAAACACTTACACTTATTTGAGCTAGCCTTGGCTTGGCTACCAAGCCTCCATGAGAACTCCCTAGCCACCTCTCCTAGGCAGTGAGCACTGACTGGTCCAGGGAACTGTGGATGTTGGGCCAAATGAATTAACAATTTCCTTCTAGCCCCGTGGCGTTTTTAAAATGTTACTCCATTTTTTTTTTTTTCATAGACTGAAAAAGCCAGAGTCTGTGCCATTTAACAGTTCAGTTCTGGGCTGGATCTGTCACCACGTCAGTAAAAAATAAAAATTAAAAAAAAAAGAGTTAAGTGCATCGTGTGCTTATAATAAGTAGTTTGCACAAAATCCTTCATTCCACACATGGGCAGCGCAATGCCTTTAATGTGTGTATTGTTTGTAGAGAGCCCATAACCAAGGTTGTTACTGGGCAGAATGTGGAAGTAGTTTTCTACTATTAAATAAGGAAAACAAGGTTCTCATTTTAAAATTAATTCAATGAAAACTATTAAGCAGTTGGCCGTGAATGCCTCAGTATTTTTTCCCAAACTGATACTAATAAGGGTTCCCATTCCCAGTCCTGACTAAACAAAAACACAAAATTAACCACGTAATTTCCAAGAGCATTTTCTAGTACTCCTCTATAAATGTAACTAGGAGGACCACGCAGATCCAGTGGAACTTAAATCCCAAATCCCTGTGTACTGTCTCTGGGTGGGCCTGGGTGGGACAGGCTGGCTCTTGTGGACCAGTAACTTGGGTGCTGTCACCCAATGTGTTCTGTGATCAGCTGACAAGTGGGAACAGCAGAGTACCGAGGCCTGTGAGGGATGTAGGTAAATGAGGTAAGAACAAAGTGATCTTGGTTTCTGTGAAGTGGTCATAGCCCTGCACACCATGAAGCTGGCAAGTGTCCAGAGCCCGTGGTCATATCTGTGCCAGCTCTGTGCTGGGATGTCAGATGGGAGCTAGCCCTGTGTGCCCAGGGCTAGGGGAATGGGTCTGAATCTGAAGTAGGCTGGGGGTGAGTCCCCATCTGCTTTGCCTTAACCTCAGCTACCAGCCATTCAAACCAAAGAGGGGTGACAGGGATAACTAAGAAGGCCAGGCTACCTCTAGAAGCCCCAAACCATCCTGAGGCTGAAAGTCCTCAGTCCCCAGGCCCTGGACCCACAAATCCCTGCTAAGTAAGGCAACAAGGGCTGACCCGTCTGAGTTCCTGGGACCGGCCAACTAGGACAGATCAGACACTCAGTGAACAGCAGATGAGTCTACAGTGAAACAACGTGTCCTGGGGCTTCTTGATCCTGACACAAGCCTCCTTGGTTCCCACTCTTAAGATTGAGGTCCACGGTGACACAGAGGGACTTTGTCTAGTAATGGCACAAAGACCACCTAAGGTCACCGAAAGGACCATCCAAAACCACTCTACCCTGGCCACATGGCTACAGACAGGCCTCTGAGTGACTTCACTGAGCTTCGAGAGGGCAGAGATGGCAGCTCCTGCCCCTAGATGCCTAGAGGACCACTGGCAACAGGAGAGAGGGGAGGAGCAAACTATGGCAGCTCACCAGGTCCCTCCCACACTATGTCTCACGGTTGATGACAGTTCTGCTGTGCTAACGCCCTGGAGCCAAGGTGACAAGTCAGGCTAGAGGCTGGACTGGAGCATCACCTGGGCTGGCCTTGGTGACTTGGAGTTCTGCCTGGCATGGGTGGGAGTCCAGCGGGTACCAGACTGAGAGACAAGTGTAACATACGGATGAGGCCAAAGAGGAGTAAACGTTCAGATCTCAAGGCTCTGGCTCCTCCTCCTCCTCCAGCAGAGGGAGTATGCTGCTTCCAGTCTCCAGCAGTACAGTCTCCAGCAGACTCACTCCTACGCCCATTCATCCTGGGACCAGCCCCAGCAGAAAGCATCTGCAAGGGAATGAGCATGACAGCCGGAAGAGCCCTACTCTGATCTCTGTCCTCCTGAGCTCCATCTCTACTGTGTCTTCTGGTTCCTGACTCCCATAGCTTCCTTCTGTCCTTGACATCATCATCATTCTCTATCTCCTTCTTTCCTTCTTCCTCTCTCTCCCTTCAACTCCCCTGCCTGACAGCTTCCTCTGTGACTGCCTCGCTTCCGCCAGCACAGGTGTGCCTGCAGATGTTCTATCCAGGGAGATTCTGCAGTAACCGGTGAGAGCACGGGGTGAGACGGACATCCTCGATGACAGGGAGGTATGGCCTGAAGCCAGCCGTGACTAGGTCATGGATGGTGTAGGATGCATGACCTTTTAGTGCTAGTCTCCACCGGCCAACCTATGTGTGCTCCCTCTCGTCCCTGGCTCACCCTGGCTGCTGGCAGGGGTGAGGATAGAGGGATCGGGTGTTAGAAGCTCCTACCACAGTCAGGTCCTCAGACACAGAGGTCTTGGGAGCACTAGTCTTAGTTTCTACAAGGGGCTCCCAGCCCAAGTGTCTCCACCATGCTACAAGGCAAACACAGGAGGGCTTGATGGTATCAGGATACATGAGAAAGGAAACACTGCTGCTCTCTTGCCTGGGGAAGCACGGCACTTCACAGTCTCCAAGGTCCTTGCTCACTTATTTATCCATTCATTAGTACTATGTGCCTATCTGTGCCTGGCACCTCTCCAGGTACCAGAGACAGACAGAGCAGTGGACAAAATGGAAAAGGCTCCACTGTGTGGCATGGGCACAACCTCTAGCTAGCAGGCTGAGGAGGGCAGAGCGGTGACCAGGACATTCTCAGCTCTGCTCTTACCCATTAAACCCTGGTATGCTGCCTCTTCTCTCTTGGGAAAGCCCTCCTGTCCAAGCCTCCTGGGATCAGGAGAGCAGGAGGTGACGTAGACCCAGAAGGGGGCTGGAGAAGAATGTAGTGTCTACACAACATCCAGGCAGAAGGAAGAAAGCACTCTAAGGCCCTGAAGGTCAGACACTGATGCGGTGGCCATGGTGACATGGAGACTTCTGCTGGAGGCATAGCTGGGGACTAGAGGCCAAGAGTGGGCTCCAAGGAAAACAGGGGAGGGAAACAAAAGAGAAGCACCCCTGCCTCCAAAGACAGTCTGCTTAAAAGAGGAGGGCGGGACAGGGTGGCTCTGGGGAGGGGAGGGACTTTTACCATGGTAGAAACTAGTTGGCTTCTGCAGGGACAGGGATGATGTGGATGATACTGGAGCAGGAGACCAGGGACAGGGATGATGCAGATGATACTGGAGCAGGGGACCAGAGACAGGGATGATGTAGATGATACTGGAGCAGGGGACCAGGGACAGGGATGATGCAGATGATACTGGAGCAGGGGAC
>PVIH01020755.1:0-31494 GCA_004025045.1 Sigmodon hispidus
GAGTGTGAATGTGCCTCTTTAGGGTATATACCCAGAAGTGGTATTGCTGGGTCCTTGGGGAGATTGATTCTCAATTTTCTGAGAAACCTCCATATTGTATTCCAAAGTGGCTGAACTAGCTTACAATCCCACCAACAATGGAGGAGTGTTCCCTTTGCTCCGCATCCTCTCCAGCATAGGCTGTCATCTGTGCCTTTTAGCTTAGCCAATCTAACAGGTGTTAGGTGGTAACTCAAAGTTGTTTTGATTTGCATTTCTCTGATGGCTAAAGATGAAGAGCACTTTTTCAGGTGCCTTTCAGCCATTCGTAGTTCCTCTGCTGAGAATTCCCTTTTTAGGTCTGAACCCCATTTTTTGATAGGGTTATTCAAGGTTTTGGGATCTGAATTCTTGAGCTCTTTATATACCTTAGAGATCAGTCCTCTATCACTTGTAGGGTTGGTGAAAATCTGTTCTATGGGTTTTATTTATTTATTTATTTAGTCATTTATTAAGGATTAAAAACAAATAGCAAATTCTTAACCAAATTAAACAAAAAAAGGGAAGACCTACCTTAATAAAACTACAAATTGAAACGCAAACATTATAACAGATATGACTGAAATTCCCAAAAATCATAAGGACATACATTATAAATTTGTTTCGATAAATTGAATATTCTGAAAAAAACTGGTGAATTTTTAGATAGCAAAATTAAACATAAATTTAATAAATAATTTTAACAAATGTATACTTTGTAACCTTGAAATATTTAAAATACTAATATAATACTCCATACTAAAAATAAAAAAACAGCAATAACACAAACAAACACAAGAAAATATGAACTTACTACCAAATTCTACTATAACAAAGAACTATGACAAATACATATCATATTGCTCCATAAAACTTAAAAAAATAAGCCAGGCCTTTAAAAGTTACAAAGTCAATGAAACCCTATTAATCATAGTATTTCTTTTTCCTTTTTTAAGATTTTTCACATACATATTTATTATTTGAGTTTGATGGGGTGCATGATGTAAAAACACCAAACAATTTTATATATTTCTATTCATGCTTTTTCTCTTTAGCATCAAATCATAGTGCAATTGCATTGTTTGATGCTTTGAATATAGTTGATTGAGTATTTAATACAGACCAATGAGTACTTTTTATTTTTTTTTACCAAATTATATATCTACAAGTCACAAAAAACTACTACTATACCTCATATTTTGAAAGTTTAAAACATTTAGGGGAAATAAGGATGTAATCTTTAGTAAATTCATATGAATTTTTCAGAACTGAACATCTTCTTGATGTCATGGAATTGACAAACATTTTATTACCAAATAACATATTATCTTATTTACAAAGGAGTTATGAAACACTGCTTCACAAATGGACCAAAGAATCATGAAACTAAAGGACCACTATCTATGTTACTGAGAAAATACAAAACAGAACCTTGCAGAATCTCTCCAGCTTCTTCAAGAAACTATCAAAAGAGGTTGATCTCAGCCCTTTAATGGGTAGTATTTTTCACTTCATGTGTGAAATATTGCAAGATATACAACTCCACACAGGAAAAAAGGCTTTTCCTTGCTGTGGCTCAGTATTTTTTGTTGTTGTCAAGTAGAGAAATCTCAGAAACAAAAACAAGAAAACTATTGGTATCTATAATTTATAATCCCAAGACAACTGAGACGTGTTTTGCTGCAGCATCCTATCCTTAGGCCATGGAAGTGTACAGCCCTCTTCTGTGCATGCTCCTCTTTGCTCTTTTCAGAGAATAAAGAAGGAACTAAACCTCTGATGATTTAGCTTGTCTTCACAGGCAGCTGTGACACTTCCCTGAACACTGCTTCTGAGAGGATCATATTTAATCTCAGTCAGATGATGATGGCTCATGCTGATGAGCAGCAACCTGTGGATATGATTAAAGAGTGGCTTTGACAACTTTATGGAGATTTCTCTTCCCTTGTCTTCAGCACCATGCTAGTGGACTTGAATTCTTGGAATGTCTTCAGTGTTACGGTTCAGATGTTCAGTCCATTATCATCATGGTGGGACATAGTGGCATGCTGGCAGACATGGTGCTGTCTCCACCCCTATATCCATTTGTCAGTTGTCATGTTGGTGATCGTCTTGGTTCTGTTAAGCAGTAAAGAAGGCAAGGAGTGCCTGTCAGCGATGATTCGGCCCAGCTGAGCACACAGATCTGCGCTCCTACCTTTCTGCCCCATTTCAGGTTGTTTCCAGGTTCTTGCTATTACAAATAATGCTGCTATGAACATAGTTGATCTAATGCCTTTGGAGTGTGACTGTGCATCTTTAGGGTATACACCCAGAAGTGGTATTGCTGGGTCCTTGGGGACATTGATTCCCAGTTTTCTGATAGATGGCCTTACTGCATTCCAGAGTGGCTGAACAAGCTTACACTCCCACCAACAATGGAGGAGTGTTCCCCTTGTTCTGCAACCTCTCCAGCATAGGCTGTCAAAAAAAAAAACAACCAAACAAACAAACAAAAGAAAAAAACCCACATCATTGAGAATATAGAGGGTAAAATTTCTTCCATAGCTGAGAAAAGAGAGCAAATTATCCTCTTATGGAACAGAGCTTAATAATACAATTAAGAATGTCAGGATTTCAAGATAACAGGCACCAACTGCTGCCACCTAACAGTCAAAAGCTACCTGATTCCAATTAAGGAGATGAACAACAAGACTGAAAGGCAATCATGCAACAGTAACCACAGGGCACCACAAAAGCAGCCTAAGAAAACCTGTCTTCACTGTAGCTAGACCATCTCTTCATTTACATAATCAAATAAACCAAGAAAGAGACTGAATGCTACTAGAATCAATAAAGTACTTCAAATTCATGCTAGTTTTGATCTCAGAAAAAGGGAAGAAAGAGAACAAGTCTCACAGGTAATCTTGCAGGTCCTTATAAATGGGCAAATTTATATGCAAATGATTCACAAATATGTGGCAGATTCACACAGTAATTTCAAAGAGGACTTTTTCTCATAGAATCCATATGCTAAAAACATGAAAATAAAAAGATTTCAAGGACTATTGGATACTAGGTCTAAGTTTGCATTGATGCCCAGGGTAAAAAGTAACTAGTCAAAGCAATACTATTCTACCACCATCAGTTGACTGGTCCCAATAACTCCATTGATGGCTTCTCTGGACTTGGGCCTGTACATGCAGTTAGTATAAACATATTTGTTGTAACTATTTTACAAAACCACCAGAGGCCGCCAAAGTGCTGGGTTCTATGCAAACACATAAGGGTCAGTTTATTTTCAGTGATAGGTTCAAACCCAGACTGCAACCCTACATTCTGATACAGCAGACAGCAGGAATTCAGTACTGAGCTCAGGGGTAGGAGACATTTAAAGAAAAAATAAACAAGTGGAGTGTCTTTGCATTTCAGGATCTGGTAAAAGGGTATGGGGTAAAGTGATTCTTTAAAACTTTCTTCATGAAATGAAGTTTTGTATCTAATGGTAGAACTTTTAGCACAAAACCAAGTTTTGAACCTATTATCTATCAGGCACATTTCTAAAATTTTTTTCTAGATTCTTCTTAGATCTGAGCCCTATTCCCACATACTAGATGGTCTAAACATTTGCCTTTCCCTGAGATAACCTGTCTTCACTGAGATACAGATTGTAAAGTTAATAGGCCTTTACATATTTAGTTATGGTTGAAACTTCCATGTCCTGATTGGTCTTTATTAGCAGAGAGATGAATGCTTCTACTAAGTGTACCTTCTCCTTTTAATTCCTCCCCCAAATACAATATTATCCATGGTTAAAGCAAATTTTCTTGCCTTAATTAATGTAATCTAGAAAGCTCTCAAAGGAATTCTCAGAGGCCGTAGACGATTGTATAGGGAATTCTGAGCTTATGAAGTTGACAGCATTGACCACTGTAGGATCTAAAGCAGAAAATCAGCCTACAGGATGTCCAAACTGCTAAAAAAGCAGTCCTATTTTCTGGATGACAATGCTATAAAATATGTTTTCCATTTATGTATTACCCAGGTTTTCTGAGTAAGGGATGGTTAACCAACAACCTGAAAAACAAAGCTCCCAGTGAGACCATTTCTGTATATTCCAAAATAGTAAAGCAAAGCTGGTTTTTAGCAGAGATTCCTTTACATTGTAAAGCAAAAGTTCCTCTCTAAGAAAAGGAGAACTAATGTCCCAGGGTCCTACTGGGCTACACCTGAATCATAACTTCACTTGTTGTTTAGTCAGAGAGTGCTTGCCTAGAATATCTGAGGCCCTGGGTTTCAAGCTCTATTCCAACAAAGACAGACATATAGATAAACATATGTAGTAATGTGTAGCTAAATAAATGGAATGTTAGATTATGGACAGACACACAGACAATACACTACCTTGAAAGCAAAGTTACATTGTATATATATATTTTTTTTACAATTTCTAGTGACTCAACATCTATGGTGAAAGAAAAGGTTGTATCAAATTTCTTTTTTTTCAAATATCATTTTTTTCAAATATCATTTTTTTTTGCCGTTTCTTGAAAATTAACATCAAACTCTATACAAGAAAGCAAAACATTCAGAACCTAGTTGGAACTTTATATTATTAGTTCTAAAAGTGAGTAGTTAAACAAATCAGTATTAAGTACAGCAGAGAAATTGTCATGTGTGAAACAACTCCTAGATTGCTTTTAGCTATTGTAGAACTGGAAATAAAACAGTTTCTTGGTATGAATCATAAAAACTTTGAAATTTTTATGAGAAGACAATTTTCTGAAAGTGACAGAGTTCAGGTCATTATTCTAAATGGTAAGAAGCAAGTGTGGAAGAAAGCACAGATTCTCTTGAATAAAAACAAAACTGAAAACAAAAATAAAAATGATAATTAGATTTCATTTAAATGCCAGCTTTGTAAGAAGTTTGAAAATATCTGCTATTTATTTATCATGGTGCAGAGATGGTTTTGGTTTGATCACTTTTGCTGTGTTAAACCCTGACCAACTAGTAAAAGAAATTATTTATTCAGATTACAAGTCCTACTTTTAGGCCATAACTGAGGGAAATCAGGGATGGAGCTCCAAGTAGAAACATGAAGTAGGACAGCGTGTTGATTCATGAAGCATTACCTCTATGCAGAGAACTCACAACCAACAATGAGGAGGAGGGGTACTTGCTTGCAAGATCTTGCATTTCTAGCTTTCTTACAAATCCTGGATTCCTGTCTAGGGAGGATGCTGGACTGGGACTTTTATATCAATTAGCAATCAAGATAAGTTTTCAAAGATGTAACCACAAGCCAATAGGATCTGGGCACTCCCTCAATTGAGGTTCCCTTCTCTAGTGATGGGTATGTCAAGGTCCCAGCAATAGGTAACAAAACTAAGGGTAAATTAGAGGAAGTTTAGAAGGAACAAAAGCTAAAGAAGAGAAGCTCAAAGTGATATTGACAAAAGACAAAGTACCTCCTATTGTAAAATTGTACATTTGAGTGATGGTTAGAAAAAATTAAGAATGTGAAGCTATATCTATGAGAATTACACACTAGTGAATGGTGGCAGTTCAAGACTTCACTGCAGCTAAAATGGAAGCCAAGCTACAGCAGATACAGTACATATAGCATGGTGATTTTCAAATGGTTGATGTGAAAACATGGTTATTTTTAGTGACGTCTACTCTCTAGAAGTCTTTTTAAAGCATCAGTTATTGTCCTTCAGCTTAAATGGCAAAGCAAGTACACCTCAGCTGAATGTAACACAGCTAGCTACTCTAGCTTTGCAGGGAGAAAAATCAGGGTCCAGTATGGATGGTCATGGCCCAGTCGTAGAGGACAACATGCTGAGACTGTCACAATAATAAGCTCTGTTCTAAGATCTAACTTAAATGAGCAAAATTATAATGTTCCCAGTCTCCATAATGCCATCCTTATTCTTATGAGAATTATAATATATTTTCTAATATTTATTTCCTAAGTGCTTAAATATGTCAAGTACTTAACCTATTTTATAAAACTTATCTTGTACAATTAAACACATTGGGTTTTCCTATATGATGATGATGATGGTGATAGAAAGGATACCAAGGTCTTAGGAATTAAATAAATAAAATTCACAAATAGCAAATTTTGTAGCTTAATTTAGGTAAGACTAAATTTCTAAGATGTCCTAAATTTAGTTCTAATGATGGATGATGGAAGAGATATGGGATAGCTGCAGTACTTAACAAGTGCAGTATGAAAAACAAGAGTTCTCACTTGCAGATTTATGTTAACACAACATTATAGCACCTCACTAACAGATCAAAACATTCCCAGATGACCATGACTTTTTCCATACTGCCCACTGCATTCATTATGCCTGATCCTTATTATTCCTCTCAACCTGTTCACTAAACAACTTATGCCTATATGGTGATTTCTTAGTTAGGGTTACTATTAATGAAGTCACTGATAACTGATAAAGAAGGATAGTATTTATTAAGAGGTTCCAAGAGGAAACTCACTGATGCAAAGATTAAACAGTCTTGTAGTTCCTGGAATGGCTGGTAATCTGATTTTGACACTACCTGTACCTAGCAGGTATCCGCCATAAGAGACACTCAGGCTGGGCTCACATAGAGAGGATTTATTAGAATGTGGAGAAAGGAGAGAGACAGAGAGAGAGAGAGAGAGAGAGAGAGAGAGAGAGAGAGAGAGAGAGAGAGAGAACCAAGGAAAGAGAGAGGGATTGAGGGGCCTGCACCCCTGGGAAAAAACGAGAAAAAGAACAGAGAAGTGAAGGGGAAGAGAGTCTTCTTTTTTTTTGGAATTCGAAAACAGTTTATTTTCCTGGCTGGCCTTGAATTTTTGATTCATGTGTTTTTGAATCCTGGAATGGCAGACATTTGCACTCACTCTTTTTTTTTTCTTTTTTTTATTATGAATAAAGTCTCATTTTTTATTCATGTATCCCTGTGTTCAAACTCCCTTCCCCCTCCCGCGGCCCCCCCCCCCCAGTCAATCTTTCTTCTCCCCATCTCTTTACCTCCTCCCCAGCAAGGGCAGGAGGTCCCAAGGTCCCAAAGTGGCTTAGTTCAGCATCCACTCCAGGCAAATCCACTTTCCTCATCCCAACATCAAGACTGGGTCAGGTGTTTCTCTGGAGGGAATGGCATCCAAGGTGCCATTCCAAGGTGTTACAGATCACAAGCTGTTCAGTGGTTGTGGATTGTAGCTTGGAAATGCTTTGCTTTTTGTTTAAAGTCCACCAATGAGTTAGTACATCTTTGTAGTAGCAGTAGTAGTAGTAGTACTGCTACTCTTTCTGGGTTTGTGATACCTTGCTCAGGGAGATATTCTCCAAATCCTTTTATTTGCCTGCAAATTTTAGGATATCATTTTTTCTTACTGCTGTGTAATACTCCATTATGTAGATGTACCACAGTTTGTTAATCCATTTTTTAGTTGATGGGCATCTAGGTTGCTTCCAGGTCCTTGCTATTATAAATAATGCTGCTATAAACATAGTTGAGCTAATGCCTTTGGAGTGTGAATGTGCATTTTTAGGGTATACACCCAGAAGTGGAATTGCTAAATCCTTGGAGAGATTGATTCCCATTTTCCTGAGAAACTGCCATACTGCATTCCAGAGATGGCTGAACATGCTTACACTCCCACCAATAATGGAGAAGTATTCCCCTTGCTCTGCAACCACTCAGCATAGGCTGTCATCTGTGTCTTTTATTTTAGCCAATCTGACAGATTTAAGGTAGTATCTCAGATTTGCATTTCTCTGATGGCTTAAGATGTTGAGAATTTTTTCTCGTGCCTTTCAGCCATTTGTAATTCTTCTGCTGAGAATTCCCTTTTAGTTCTGAACCCCAGTTTTTGATTGGGTTATTCAAGGTTTTGGGCTCTAGTTTCTTGAGTTCTCTATTTTAGAGATCAGTCCTTTGTCACTTGTAGGGATTTTTTTGTCACTTTTCCAATTTTGTAGGCTGTCATTTGTCTTATTGACTGTGTCCTTGACTTTACAGAAGCTTCTCAGTTTCAAAAGGTCCCAAACTCAACCCTGCACAAAACTCAAATCTAAGTGGATGAAAAATCTCAAAGTAAACCCAGCCACACTGAACTTGATAGAAAAAAAGTGGGAAATACCCTCCAATGCGTACAGGTGACCACTTCCTAAATATAACACCAGTAGCACAGGCACTCAATCTTAACAGCATTTTATTTTTTTTTTATTTAAAAAATGTAATTTTCTCCAATTCCCTTGCAAAATTTGTGTTACTTCACTTTTTTTTTGAACTTCAACTATTTACTTTCTTTTTTAAAATTTTTATTTATTATTTGGTGATTTTATATCATGCACCCCATCAAACTCAGTTATCAGTCCTCTCAGTTTCAGACTCACTCCTATGATCTCCCCATTTACAAAAAAAAAGCCCATTCATGCTGCTCATTTACTTACTGGAGCATAATTAAACTCCCTGTGGCTAGACCCATGAATAAAACCTTCCTCACCCACACCCTTGCCAGAGGCCATCAATGCAGAGCTTAAGGGAGCAGTATTCTTAAAGACAGATTTACATTTGAATGTTGATCACCTCCAGAAGATGGGTCAGAATGCTAACATTTCTCCCTTGATGTTATAAAATGGTGAGTTATTGATGCTAAGTGGAGGCAATGAAGGCACAGGATTTTTATTCTCTAGGCTACTTCCTGTAGATTTAGGGTGAATTCGGGTGATCTGGGTCATGCACAGTAGGTGTAATAAAGAGGCATTCAGTTAGCTCTCATCCTAGAGACCTCAACCATCTGTTCCTTGAGGGAGGAGAGAGAGCAGGTTGCTAGGAGGTAGAAATAGATTATTAACACTGGCCTTATGAATGGGGTTAGCCATGGGAAAAATAATAACTGTCAGACAAAAATGAAATAAAAAAGTACCCTGATTGTACAGAAGAGGCAAAGGTGAGTGATAGAAGCACGGCAGAAGAAATGCCCTTCATTGAGACATTCTGAAAACCAGATTCCAGATGCTGGGTGAATGCCTGCTTGACTCTGGAGAGGTGGTACCAGTGGTGAAGTTCCAGGAGCTTTTCAAGTTGGCACACCAGATTGAGGGATGTGTGTTCTAAGAGTACTGGAGCCACCACATCTGCTATATCTCTGTTGTCTGGCAGGAGGGTTGGCCATGTTCAGAAACAGATGGAAGACATTTTCATTTTGGTGTGTCATAGTGAAAGCTATAGCTTTGGGTTAAAAGCTATGAACAGTTTTTAAGGTCTTCTTTTACCCCAATGGAACACATCTTTAAATCTGTTACTGAAAGAAATATACTGAGTGAAAGTGCTTGAGTGAGAGAAGGAAAAGAGAAAGGCTTTTGTGCCTTCTCTAATATTAAATTCTAGTAGCAAGGTAGACTGTGTCTAAGCATAGCATTAGCTTGAAGCAAATGAGAACTGTGATTTTTAAATAGAGATCTGAGAAGGCAGCTGAAGAAAAGCCTACTTGTCAAGCGGCATCAGAGATCAGAGAAGGATAAATTATATCTGAGTTAGCAATTGAAAGTGACAGAGATACACTTCCTAGTCACAAAAGCATCGATGCCTCTGTGGTCACTGAGGACAGAGGTCTCAGAACAAGACACTCTCTGCTGTATTCAGCTGCCAGGCTTCTATGTCTCAGAAGATCTGACAATTGTAGGGTTGGAGAGAACCATCCTACCTTATCTAGGCAAGAGTGAGGCAATAGATTCCCCCAAGATTCTGCTGTCTACTATCTGAAGGAGGCTTTGGTAGCAGTTGAGGTGAAAGGCAGCTTTTATATAATAGCTGGTTCCGAGTGAAAGTTCTTTGCCCATTGATCTTTTGGAAGGAGGAAACACAGGAAGTTCTTCAGGGAGGACACAGGAGCATGAAGCCAAAATATCTATACATCATAAAAGCTTTTTAAATGAACATTTTTAAATGCCATATTTGCAGATTCTGAAAATTTGAGAATTGTTACGTATGAATGACTGACTATCAGACCTGTGTTCTATAGCAGTCTTTAATATGTCACTGGTTTACATATTTGAATATTCTAGAAGCCTGTTGTTGAACATTTGGCAAAGACATAGGTGTAAATCCTTAAATTGGCTTTTGTTAATCTGAATAGATCTTTTAAATTTTTATTACATAGAGCATATAGGCCTTATAATACCTTTTTGGTTCTGCACAAAGATCAAGTGTCCAATTTTCTAGTATGTAAAAGGACATTCTAGGTAGCCATTTTGTCTCCTATGTCAGAAAGTTGTTTGCTTTTTTTTTTTTAACTCAACATTTTAACATAATATGGGCAAGGAACACAGGACAATATATGCCCTTCTGTAACTGATTCAAGTTGGCACTGGTACGTTGTTGACAGGGCATAATAAGGTTGAAAAGTAGTCAAAGACAAAGAGGAGATTAAGGCAATAGGGTTGTCTGACCTCATTGTCCAGAGCAGGTTGTAGAAATAGATGATGCTTGGGTGTGTCTACAAGCTGAGTGAGCATCTGCTGAGACAAGTCCAAATTAGAAATAGTTGGAATTTATCAACTTATTTGGAACTTTTTGAATCATAGACTTGTGCCAATATGGTGAAGTATTTAGCAGAAATAAGGAACATATCTCTATTGCCAAAGCTGGAGTAAAATCTGTTTAATTTTGGTAAAAACAACTGTTCCAATAAATGTAGATTGAGCAATGGTCTAACAATGTATCCCCAGAAATGCAAAAACTATTCTTAAAATGATTTAAAATTTTTCAGATGTCTTTTTTCAATATCAAAATTATAACCACAATTATCATTTGAGTGAGTCTTAAATTACAAAGTTTAGCTGATAGAACAAGGAGGTATATGAAGGCATTGAGTTATAGCTCTAATATCTAGACAATGTATATGCATACTCATAGAGCATGAGAGAGGGCCAATCAGAAAATAGACCTGGAGAAGGATCAGATCTGCTGTAGGCAAGTGGGATCTGGTGTGCCTTACAACAACAAAAATGGCCACAAACTCAAATGACCCATCTTTTGCCCTGAGTAAAGATGGTACCTGATTACTTGATCTTTGCCTTGAGCAAAGATGGTACCTGACCATGTTTTCTCTGCCCTTTCCATGCCTGGCAATGTGATCTAGTGGTTTCCTTTTTTTTTAAGATGAATACATATATAATCAGAAGCATTTTAAATCAGGAAACAACCAAGAAACAAAGAAGATTAAGGAAGTAAGGGGCAGGAGATGGAGGGAGAGCTCAAGCCTTGGATCTCCCATTGCCTTGGGTCCTAGTGCTCACACAGAAGCAGCAGTGGTGATCTAGAACAGAGGGCGGGTGGGTAGGTCCCTGTACTGTGCCCTGGGTCTCAAGCTGCCTCAGATCCTAGTGTACTAAGCTCAGAAGTGCAGTGACAGATAGGTGGGGGTGGGGCTAAATGCTCCATGAGGAGCAAAAATATGCTAATTTAATCAGATCAAAAATTCAAAATGCTGCATCTAGCCTACATCAAAAACGAGTCTTCTAAAATAGCATTGACACCACATCATCATCAAAACTGTGAGAAATTTGAATATCTTTGAATAAGTTGGAGGATTGAATAAACAAAATATTAGTACTTGTTATTTAAGCACAAAAATAATGTAACATGTTTTATATTGTTTAATCATCTTTTAAACTGCTGTATTTGTGCAGACCTAAGCTGACTTTCATGAAGAGAACCTGTGTTTTGTTTATAATTATGATCTTTGATCAAAGGAGGAAACACTGGCCTACTTTTAATCTATTTTTAAATTCAACATAAATAAGCATTGCCTAAGAATTTTACCTGTGCATTATGAGAAGTGTAAAGAGGCCTATTTTTACTCTGCCACCTGAATGTGTATAATTGATTGTAGCATGCTTATCTAAACATCATTTCTGAGTTATTAATGTTTGATACCAATATAAGTAATATTATTTTTTAATTTAGTTCTACAACACAAAATTAAAATCAATCTCTTTCAAAAGCTTAATTCTGTTGATGCGTTATTTCACTAATTGTCAAATATTATGTGAGAATACACCACCAGATAATGTTTGTTTTACTAAATTAATTTTTTGGCACAGTAAACATTGTAGAAGTAAAATTTTAAATGAGATATACTATTATACTGTATAATGCTACCTATTTACAAACTGTACTTATCCTGTGATCTGCAGATCAATTTTTTCCTAAATATTCTTATTTAGTTTTCCATAATCCTAGATGGTATTTTCCTTCTGTTAACAACTACAGGCAACAGATAGAAGAGATTATCACGTATTAAAGGTTTTAAAGGAAAGCACTCACTGATACAAGAGGAGTTAAGCAGTCTTGCAGTACCTGGAAAGGCTGAACTGGTTCTACGAGACTTCACTCAGTGGGCCAGTTACTCTATCCAAGTGCACAAGAAAGAGAAAGGCTGCATGGACCTGTGCCCGATTTTAAACTAGCTCTCTCACCATGACTCTAATAAAGATTCATCAAGGCCATAGTTGCCTTCCAGATCCACACTGGCCAAGAGGTCATGACTCTAGGTCAAGGTGATAAAAGCTGCTGTCCAGTACATCTCCCCACTTCTGTCTAAATAAGAAAGTTCTCAACCTAAATGTAAAACTATATACAATACAAACAATTACCGGTATGTCCAGAAGAAGGAAACGTAAATAACATAAGCAAGGTGAGACTACAACCAACACAAACAACAGCAAACAGGAAACAAATATCAAATGTTCAGAATGTAAGTAGCAAAATGCAGAGATTACTTTAAAGTTATCTTATCTTAAATAATATAAATCTAGTATGTAAATGTTCTTAGCTAAGGTATGAGGTGGTTGTAACTACCTCGTCTTCAACATCATTAAAACCTGAAAAAGAAAATATATTACCTGAACAAGAAAGAATTGCAAGCAAGCAACTTCTAAATTTAGCCTAGATAGTCACCCAAGGCTTTTCTGCAATGTTGGAACCTCCAATTTTTTTGGCTATAGGCCTAGAATATCTGGCAGACATATTCAAAAGCAGGGTATATTGAGAAACTGTCTTATCCTGCCTTGAGATGGTTCAGCAGTCTCTTAACTTTTGTCCTGCTCATCCAGATAGGACAGTGCAATTACTGTCAGCAGTTCAGGCAAGGACAGGTTTTCCACCTAACAGATCATTATTTACCACAGAAGAGAAACTCCATGTGGAGTGCCTCTCTAATTTAGAAAACATTTAATTTGAATAGACTTAGTATCAGAAGTTTAATGATGTGAGATATCTTTCATAATGCTGTGAATATTTATTACCACTTGTTAGTAAAGATATTATTTTGACCTATGGCAATGTAGCTTGGTGGCAGGTGGTAAATCAAAGCATAGATAAAGGAGGAAGACAGAATCAAGGAGACTCAATCTAGACACCTAAGAAGCAAGATGTAAAAGTATAAGTAAGCCATTAGCCATGTGGCAGTGCAATAGATTAATAAAAATGAGTTAAGTTGCAAGAGCTAGTTGGCAAAAAGCCTGAGCCATAGGCCAAACAGCTTGCAACTAATACAAGCTTTTGTATTATTATTTGGAACAAAACAGCTGCAGAACTGTGGTGTGAACCTCTGGGCTAGGGCAGGCAAGAAGGGTCAGAAACCTCTGGCTACAAATGGCACCCACAATCAGACAGTAAAAAAGCTCCTAAAAGATTTTAACAACACAGAAATAAAGAGCTACAGTGGGCTTCTTAGTCTCAGTATCAGAGATCAGTCTCTCAGCAGCTGCCTGAACTATGCAATGGGTGGCCAGCCACTGTGAGCTAAACAGTGTAGCCATTCTCTACAGTCTCTCTTACAGGCTGACATACTAAGAGACTTCTCTTAATGATGGCTTGCTGGTTTAGAAACACAGCTGTAAGCTTAAAAACGTAACTTCATGATACTTAATACTGCTTTTCAGACTTGGGAAGATAAGCAGGACTCACCTGACACCTCTGCCTTGTTGAAGCCCAGTGGAGTAGAGCCAGCATCAAAGGGTACTAGCCCCACAGTTTAAAAAATTAGGAACTCTCCTGGACAAAAACAATAATTAAAGATATGCAATAAAACAGATTAAGATGGAGAAAACTTCTAAACACAGGCTTGGAAGAGAGAGATAAAAGAGTATAGATAGTTATATAAAGAAATTAATAGTTTTAAAAATAGTCTTTCAAGAGACAGTTAAAATCATATAAAAAGTAGCCATGTAAAGATGGAAAATACACAAAATGTGAATTAAGTATACTGTGTTTTCTTCTAATTTTTCACTGTTAGTGAGCTAACTGCAGAAAGACATTTGATTGTAAAGGCTTCTAAGTTAAAACACATATATATATTTTAAAGTTATCTTTACTTTGAAATTTGTGTCTAAGGATATGTTTCTTTTGAAACAAGGTTCTGCTTATGTTTTCATAGAAGATGAGAACCTATGAATTGTTTCTAGGCTAATATGGTTTGGTCAAGGAAGACTTCCTGAAAAATCTCTAATGGGAAAACATGGCCACTTTAGCTTCAATGCTGCTGAATAAAATGATCATGCCTCAGGACACCCAAAAGATTGGTAGCACCCCCAGTCAGGAGGTAGTAGTTTATGGAAAGCTATGCCTAAATTTCCAAAATATTATTTTCTTAGTCTCTTTCTAGGGAAAAAAGGGATATAATATAATAATAATAAATAGATTATTGAAACTACTTAAATCTAAAAACAGCTGTTAATATTAAAATACTTTATATTGGTATAAATTGTGGTTTATTGATACACATTTAAGGTTAACTTTGTTATACTGCATGTATATTTCTACTCTTAAGATATTATGTTTGTGCAATTCCTTTAAAATGTAATGTATAATATAAAATATGGATTAATAATTTAATATATAATCAAAGTCATGTTAATTAGGTTTCTTAGGTATACAAAGATATATTTCAATTAGATAGGTAATCTTTAAACACTTCAATAATCCACACAATATGGCATTTAGAATACTTTAAGTACCATTGAGTGGCTTAGGTATCAGGATAATTATGGCCTCATGAAAAGAATTTAGTAATGTTCCTTCAGTTTCTATTGTATGGAACAATTTGACTTTAAAATTGAAAATAAAAGATATGCTACTTTGTAGAAGAAGTATTCTTTTTATTTCTACTGAAAATGAGAAGCTGTGGATTTATTCTCAGGTAAAGAAAATAAGATTTGAAAAAAAAAAAAAAAAAAGAAAATAAGATTTGATCAAGGAATACCCCCAGAAATATTTCCAATGGAACTGAATGTCCCAGATGATCCAGCACTTTAGAGCACCTCTATTGAAGTTTCCTCTGAGTTCTGCATCCAAAACAACTTCAAGGAGACTAGCTGAGATGACCCAGCCTTACAGACTACCCAACTAAAGACTTATCTAAATTTTTCTTTGGATCCCCATTGTAATGCCAATGCCTTCATTCAGCCAGAAGTAGCCTAGAGGACTACACCTATATTTCCAATAATTGAATAATGGATGTTTATATTTATTTACAGTGTTGGTTATAAGTCATTATAGATAACAGAAAAATAGATATTAGATGTAGGGTTATTGTTCTTAAAAGAAAAAAAGGGGGAAATGTAGTGCTATTATACTTGTAACATTGTGAATATTTGTCCCACCTATGGGTTTAATAAAAAGCTTATTGGCCAAAGGCAGAAAGGAAGTGTTGCCTACCAGGCTAAAATATCTCTGGGAACATCTCAGAACAAGACAGATGTCATATAATTGTCAGAGCTGCCAGGAGATGCAGAGGAAGTACAGCTGAGCCACATGACTGAACAGAATAAAAAATATGTGTCAGTTTATGACTAAAGTGCTAGCAAGCTATATGCCTGGGCCCTAGGCCAATCAGCATAAAAATAATAAAAGTGTCTGGGTAATTACTTGGGCCTAAGTGGCAGTGGGGCTGAGAGTTGATCCAAACCTCTGGGCTAGACCAGAAAGTCTGGGCCAGAAACACACTGAACTTAATAGAAAAGAAAGTGAGAAAAACCCTCCAACGCATTGGCACAAGTGACTACTTCCTAAATATAACATCAGTAGCACAGACTCTAAGAACAACAATGAGACCTCCTGAAACTGAGAAGCTTCTGTAAGGCCAAGGACACAGTCAGTAAGACAAAACAACAGCCTACAGAATGGGAAAAGATCTTCACCAATCCTACAACTGACAGAGATCTTATCTCTAGATTATAGAGAACTGAAGAAACTACAGTCTGAAAACCTAAATAACCCAACTAAAAAATATGGTTCAGATCTACAAAGGAGAATTCTCAGCAGCAGCTTTACTAATGACTGAAAGGTACATGAAAAATTTCTCAATATCTTTCACCATAAAAGAAATGCAAATCAAAACAATTTTGAGATGCAACCTTACACCTGTCAGATGGCTAAAATTAAAAACACAGATGACAGCCCATGCTGAAGAGGATGTGGAGCAAGGGGAACACTCCTCTATTGTCGGTGGGAGTGTAAACTTTTCTTCCACTCTGAAATGCAGTATGGCAGTTCCTCAGAACAGAAGAAATCAATCTCCTCAAGGAACCAGCAATACCAATACTGGGCATATACCCAAAAGATGCAAATTTGTACCCCAAATGCATTAGCTCAACTATGTGCATAGCAGCATTATTCACAATATCAAGAACCTGAAAACAACCCAGAAGCCCCTGAACTAATAAAATGATTAAGAAACTGTGGTACATTTACTCAATGGAGTACTACTCAGCAGTTAAAAAAAAAATAACATCCTAAAATTTGTAGTCAAATGGATGGATTTGGAGAATATTTTTCTGAGCAAGGTATCACAAGCCCAGAAAGATAGATACAAGATGCACTCACTCATAAGTGGATTTTAGACAAAAAGCTAAGAATACCCAAGGTGCAAACCATAAACTCTGAACAGTTTCAGATTAGAAGAAACTTAAGAGAGACATTCAGAGATTCCCCTAGAAAGAGAAAATAGAGAAGACCATCTGAACAAATTGGGTTAATAATGGATTGTAACCAAGAAGAAAAGAGAACAATTCATAGGAGAAGGAGATAATTGGGTGAGAGGAACAACAAAGAGGGAGAAAAAAAAGAAATAGATATTGTTTTGTGATTAGTATCTATTTATTTATCAACATCTATTACTATATAAAAGACACATGTGTATTGAAATTTCTTTAAAAAGATACAGCATTGAGGATATCTTAAAGGGAGAAACTTGACAAACACATCTTCAAATTTGACAATACTTGTAGTTAGTTTGTTCTTATGTAGGCATATTAAATAATGAAAATAACTGCTCTCTGTGTCTCTTTTTGCTAAAATACATGAAATATAAAAGATAAAATCTAAAACACCTCAAGCCAGGTTAGCCTCAGTTACAGATGAAGAAAGCACAGTAGATCGCAGCTAATGCCCACGAATGCAGTATGGCCACCGCAAATTCCTGCTAAGCAACTCTACTATAGTCAAACCGAAAGGTTTTTTTTTTATTTTTTGTTTGTTTGTGTGTTTGTGTGTGTATGTGCATGCGTGTGTTTTAAATCACTTTGTTCACCCATCATCTTACAATGAAATAAGAACTCTTTTGCTTAAAGTCTACTAATCAGTGAGTACATCTCCTGCTTATACTACTGGATTTAAATCCATCCATTTGCCTGCAAATTTTAGGATATCATTTTTTCTTTCTGCTGAATAGTACTCCATTGTGTAGATGTATCACAGTTTGTTAATCCATTCTTCAGTTGAGGGGCATCTAGGTTGTTTCCAGGTTCTTACTATTACAAATAATGCTGCTATACACATAGTTGAGTTAATGTGTGTCTTTAAGGGATATGCTCAATAGTGTTATTCCTGGGTCCTTGGGGAGATTGATTTCCTGTTTTCTGAGAAACTGCCACACTGAATTCCAGAGTGGCTGAACAAGTTTACACTCACACCAACAATGGATGAGTATTCCCTTTGCTCCATATTCTCTCCAGCATAGGCTGTTATCTGTGCCTTTAAACTTAGCCATTCTGACAGGTATAAGGTGGTATCTCAAAGTTGCTTTGATTTGCATTTCTCTGATGGCTATAGATGTTTAACATTTTTTAAGTGCTTTTCAACCATTTGTAATTCTTCTACTAAGAATTTTCATTTTAGTTCTGAACCCCATTTTTTAATTTGGTTATTAAGGGTTTGGGCCACTAGTTTCTTGAGTTCTCTATACATTTTAGAGGTCATTCCTCTGCTAGTGGCAGGGTTGGCGAAGATATTTTCCCATTCCATAGGCTGTCATTTTGTCTTATTGACAGTATTCTTGGCCTTACAGAACCTTCTCAGTTTCAGGAGGTCCCACTTATTGATTGTCGTTCTTGGTGTTTGTGCTACTTGTGTTATATTTAGGAAGTGATCACCTGTGCCAAAGTGTTGGAGGGTAAGAAATAGATATCTTAATAGAGGAAGCCAATGTGGGGTTGGAAAGAGAATGGGTGTTAGGGAAACCTCCAAGAACTCACAGGATGACCCTGGTGATGTCTCCTACCAACAGTGTAGGGAGTTCCTAGATAGGACTTCTCCTATAATCAAATGAATAACTACCCTAAGTGTCATTACAGAACCTACATTCAACAATGAATAGAGATGGATGTAGAGATCCATGACTGAGCATTGGGTGAGCTTCTGTTCCAGCTGAGAACAGGGGAAGGAGAGTCTATATGAGCAAGGGGATAGGAATTATGAGAAAAATCCCCACAGTGAAGGCTGGCTGGAGCTTTGGGGTTCTCAGTGAATTAAGAACAGCCATTGTGGAACTATTGGGAATAGGAGCTAGGCCCTCTAAGTGTAGGCAATTGACGATTGGCATGGGCAGTATATAGATACTTGCGGGGGTGGGATTAGAGTGTGTTCATATGCATGGGCTGGCACCTTGAAGTCCATTTTCTGCAGAGGAACACCTAACCCAGTCTTGATGTTGATATAAGGTAATTAGACTTGCCTGAAGTGGATTTGCTGTGCTGAGGTGACCCACCTTGGAGCTTTTTGCCCTTTTTTGGGGATGGGATGGGGGTATAGGGAGGGGGAGGTTGAAGGCTTACTATGAAATATATCTGCTTCTGACAGCACCAACCTACTTTCAGAGGATAATGAATATTGAAGAGTCTCCATGTAGAATTTATTTCCTTTGTAGCAAATGTTAACTACTGGGCAAGAAAATGTTCTTGCCCCGAATACTTGACAGTATACTGTATAAACTGGTTATACCAAACCCATAGGAAAGTCATTTCTGAACTTTGATAGAAGAAACTGAGATGATTCTTCAGGTTCCTGCTTCACAGAAAAAACTGCCATGTATTCTACAGAATACAAGGAGAAGCCACTAACAAACCTTTCTAAAATGGATTGGACAGTCCTTCAAACTTACTACTTCACTAAAAATCTGCCAAAGACTCTAGGCTTGTACACTGAAGACAAATACCCAACATTACAAAGGTACTTCAGTTGACTATCTAGGTAACCAGTTATCTCTGGCATTTCTAGAATTTAGAAGTTGCTTGCAATGTATTTGCTATTTAATCAGGAAATATTAAATTCTTTTTTGGTCTTTCATGGAGTTGAAGGCTAGATAGTTAAAATTTTTCTTAGCTATAATCAAAGGTAAATTAGATATAAAACTTTGACCCACAAGGATAAGGTAGATAATTGGATATTTTCTTTAATTTTGCTAAATATAAATAGACTAAATATTGTAACTATAATTCTTGCTTGTTAACTGTTTTATTATATGTAATTTTACTATGTTAAAATAGGAACCTTTCTTTTTTGATTAGAAAGGAAAGGGGAAGTGATGTGGAATGTCTTGCTGTGTGCTGCAAATATGCTTTATCACCATTTGTTAATAAAGATACTGCTTTGCTCTACGGCAAGGGAGCATGGAGACAGGCAGAAAATCCATGCATAGATAAAAGAGAACAAAGATGGAGTCAAAGAGTCTTATTCAAGCCACTCAAGAAGCAAGATATGAAAGTACAGGTAAATCACATGCCATGTGGCAATATAATTAATAAAAATTGGTTGAGTTAAGTTTTAAGAGCTATTTGATAATAAGCCTGGGCAATAAGGCAGACATTTTAAAATTAATATAAATCTCTGATTAATTATTTTATAAGTGGCTGTGGGCAAATGGGTGGGAGAGATTTGTTCGTACTGAGGGGCCTGGACAGACAACAGTTTAGTTCATTATCATCATAGATGGAAGCATCACAGCATGGAAGCAGACATGATTCTAGAGAGGTAGCTGAGAGGTCTCTGTCTGTTATCAGCTGGTGGCAAGAGGAGAGAGGAGAGGTTTGTGTGTGTGTGTGTGTGTGTGTGTGTGTGTGTGTGTGTGTGAGAGAGAGAGAGAGAGAGAGAGAGAGAGAGAGAGAGAGAGAGAGAGTAGTTTAGGCATAAGCACTTGAAACCCCAAAGCATACCTTTAGTGGCATACTTCTTTCAACAAAGCCACATATGTCTCAACAAAACCACACCTCCTAACGCCACTTTCTAAGCATTCAAATTATGAGCCTATGGGGCCATTCTTATACAATGCACAGCATTTTTGATAGTTTGAATACATAGTCTCCAGTTGGTATGTATTTAAGAAAGAGGTGTGGCTAGAGGAATTATGCTATTGACTTTGAGATTTCAAAACACACCATTCTGAGTTATCTTTCTCTTTTCTTTGTGGCTGTGTCTCAGGATGTAAGCGCTCAGCTGTTGTGTCAACATTGTACCTGCCTTACTTTTGATATGCTTCCTAATACAACAGTCATGAAATTTATCTCATGGACTTCTTTTTTTTTGCATTGTGATAAGACACCAGGAACAACATAACATAGAAGATAGAGTTTACTTGGGGCTTTCAGTTTCAGAAGGTTATTGGACAAGGCAGATGTAGCTTGAAGCTGTAGCTAAAGCTTCTTGAGACACAAGCATGAGGGAGAGATAAGTAACCAGAAATTTGAAATCTCAAACCCTGCCAGCTGCAACACACCATACCTCCTAATCCTTTGCAACAAGTTTTACCGACTGAAGACCAAGAATTAAAGTATATAAGCAGATGTGGGTTATTCTCAGTCAAACCTCCACATTATCTAAGCCTCCTCTGAAACTTTAAACCCCAAGTCATCTCTATTTTATAGGTTGTGTTGGTCATGAATATTTAACATATAATTAGACAAGTAACTAAAACAAAAGTTGGTGCAAGATATCATACATTGCTGTTATTGACCTAAGCATGTGCTTTTTTATTTAAAACATAATGTGGTAGACTTTGGTTTTTGGACTAGAAAAATGATTGGTTGCTGTAAGCAGAGACTAGTGGGCATATTAGTAGGGTCTTAAAAAGCAGTAGTTCTGAGAACAATGTGAACTATGTAAGTACAGCTCAAGAGATATCAGAGAACATGATTAGCAACTAGGCTAGAGACCATTCTTGTGAATGTAGCTGCCTTCTGTCTTCATCCTAAGAATTTTCTGGAGCTCCATTGAGAATAATGCACTAATTTATTGGATGGAACAGATTGCCAGGCAGCCTAACTTTGCCTTTGTTGTGGGAGTGTTAGTACTGGCTCTTATTCAGATCTACAGTTAAAAAGGTGCCAGGGCAATGAAAAGTTATACAAAATATACAGTTAGAAGAGAAAAAAAATGCCAGAAAATTTATTATTTGAGCTAAGAGATGAGAAGACTTTTTAAAAGGCCTAATTAAAATAGAGTTAAGAGAAAGGTGTCCTCAGGGTCAAACTTCCAATCCAGTAAACCTCCAACTTATAAGAGGAAATGGGCTGAGTAATTGTTATGCCTACAAAGAAGTAACAAAGAAAAGCTTTTTCAAGTTTAATTTAGTGGGCCAAATTTTTTTCTAAGTAGGTAGCTGAAGCTAGCAGTATGGTAGGCATAATTATGGCTGTAGAATCATGAAGGATACATGACAAAATGATTCAGGATACATTTTTACAGTTAAAGAAAGCTTTTGAGGCCAGGTGTGTCTCAGGGAAGTCATGGAAGCCCTAAAAGGCTACTATTTTAATCTATAAAAGTAAAGCCTATATTCCACTGGAGACCACAAGATACTAAAGGCATCAAATTTGTGGGTTATCTGCCAAGAAGTGGAAACAACCCAAGGAAGATATTTATCTTGTAGGCAACAATGTTGGAAGGTGGATTAATCTAAACCATTTGATATCAGACATATAGCCACATTATTTAAATGTGTCCTGCTGGATTTTGGAATTGCTTTATTCCAGTATTTGCTGATTGTGCTCCAATTCTTTCCCTTTGAAATGGTAACATAAATTCTGTGCCATTGTATGCAGCTGCCTTTTTTATTTTACATGGAATTACAATTAAGAGCTGCCTTAAGTCTCAGAAGAGACCAGATATTTGAACTTTCAAATGGTGTTGAGACTGCTGTAAGACTATGGAAACTTTTGAAGTTTACCAAATACATTTCCATTATGATATGCCTATACACCTATGGAGGACAAAGAACAGAATATGATGGCTTAAATAAAAATTCACACCCTTCCCAAAGGCTTATATGTTTGAATCTTCCTTCCCCATTTTGTAGCTGGTTGAGGAGTATCAGGAGATATGGCCTTTCTGGAGGAAGTATGTGAAGTTGAGTTTGAGGCTTCAAACAACTCATGGAATTTTGAGTTATCACACTCTTGTGTTTCTAGATGTGAGTCCTAACCTGCTATTTTATCCAGGTGCCTGCCTGAATGCTACTATGCTTACCATCACTATGGTTAAGAACTCTAACCCTTTGAAACTATAGGCTCAAAATAAACTCTGTCATTTACAAGTTTCCTTGGTTATGGTGTCTTATTAGAACAGTAGAACAGTAATTAAATGGACATTCTTCTCTAAATCTTTGTTATACATTTAACAGTGTTAGGTCCAAAAGCTTCCCCCCCCCCCAATCTGCTATCTGGCCTTTCTACTGGAAGTCTGAGGAACTTATCTTGTTTGTTTCCTAATTCTTAAATAGCCCTTGTAATGGCTGAATAAATCCATTTATTTCAGATATCTTTCACTTTCAAAACATTTTGGGTTATAAACTCATGTTTGACATTAGGGTGTGTGTATTCAAACCCTAGTCACAGGGGTGCTGTTCTATTTTCTTATTCCAATCTTTACTTCTGGATCCACTCTAGTAGGAGTGCTAAATATATGCTTTATAGCCATTATATTATTTTCCTCAATATATTAGTGAAGTAGAAGGTACAGTGGCCAAAAGAAATAGACGGACATTGATTAATTGGAACTGTGTCATTTATTTAGAAGATAGATTATATTTTGATCAGAAGGGCACAGAGTACAAGGTCCTTAATGCTTGATAAGACCCTTGTCTTAAAATTTGTGCTGGATTCTATAGCTACATTAGTAGAAATGTGACAAAAGTAATATCAAATAACTTTCCAAACTAGGATACTAGAATATAAAATGTGATAGTATTTCACAGGCTCCCCCAGCTGACAGTATGTATTCCCTTGTTTTTGAAGGACAACTACCATTTTGAAAATCAACACAGATCACCAAGGTTCTAGCTGGTAACCACATAGCTATAATGAATTGTGTTATAGTAGAATATATTTGTATTTCTGCAATATTTTACATGATTGCTATTTTTATAAATTAATACATTAAATTAACTTTTCATATCCATGAAAAATTGATGTGAGAACTGGTCCCTTATGGTTATCAAATTCTTTGGATATTTGACTTTCCTATAAGAAATAGCATAATATTTACTGCAAACTCCATTTCTTATTTTACATTACACCTAGATTATTGATAATATCTAAGTGCAGTGAAAATTCTACATAAATATGTGCTATAGTACATTGTTCAGGGAGTAATGAGAGGATTAAAGTCTATATATGTTTACTAAAAACATAATTATTTTATGTATATCATAAGATACAAAGTATGTTTATATTCTACCTATTTTGAAAGAGCCATTTTCTTTCTGATTTACCATATAATTGTAGGATTACATTTCTTTTTTTTAACTTTATTTATTTATTTGCCTTGGTGTTTGCCTGGAACTGGAACTACAGACAGTTGTTAGCTGCCATGTGGGTGCTGGGAATCGAACCCGGGTCCTCTGGAAGAGCAGACAGTGCTCTTAACTGCTGAGCCATCTCTCCAGCCCCCAGGATTATATTTCTACCATATCCACCTAAAATTCTAATTTTGATATTTGTAAGGCTCTCACCATGTATTCTTATGTTAATTGTATTAATTTATCTTGTATGTTGGAATAAAATATACTTACCTACAAATTATCCATGGCTGTCTGAGTAGTTAAGCCCTGAGCAGTGGCTTTCTTTTTCTTTTACCTTAGAAGATAGAAATCAATTCTATTAAAGAGTCCCTCTTATCCTCTCCTGTGTTCTGTCATCATTTATTATTCATAGAATGAAGCAAAAGAATAGAAGATAAGAATAGGTGATGTGAGTCCAGATGATAAGGATTACAAATTTAATTCTTGTGCAGGTGGCAGGCAAGGTCACCTATACCTGGGCATAGTTTTAGCTTCCTCCATTTGTGACTTGGCAAATCTGTAAGAGTAAAGCTTTTCTTATAAACAGATGCAAACAATGCACATATATTCTCAATGGTATGTGTAACACTACTTAATGTAAAACAAGCACATGATTCTTCAAAATGTATTTCAGGAACATTATGCAGGGTGCTTTCTTTTGTTTCTTTGTTTGTCAACTTTTGAACAAATGTGGAGTCAATTGGAAAGAGAGAATCTCAATTTGATTGACCCATGGGCATGTCTGTGAAGTGTTTTCTTTATCAGTGATTGATTGGAAGGGTCTAGTCCATTGTGGGTCATGCCAACCTGGAGAGGTTGACTTGGATTGTATTAGGATGAAAACTGAACATGGCATAAAGAGCAAGCTTCTAAGCAGCACTCTTCTGTGATCTCGACTTCAGTTCCTGACTCCTTCTTAAATCCTACCTTTACTTCCCTCAATTATCAACTGTGATTTAAAATAGAAGTCAAGTAAACCTTTACTTCTTGAGTTGGTTGGATGTGATACAGATAGAAAACTAACACTGTGAATAATATTATTTAATGTTATGGCATACTACAGTGATATATTACATAATATCAGTCTGTCATTTTATAATATATTTTCTGCACAAAGCCCAGGGTGAATTCTCAATAAAAACAAATCTGATTCTTTATAGAAAAAAAATAAATCCCTTCAACTCTGGAGCTTTCATATGTAGTTAGTAGACTCTTACATATTCCTTTCCTTGCTTACAGCCTGAGATGCAGCCTTGATTTTCTATAGTTCACAGCTTCTGCTTGCTGATTCTGGAGAAATATATTTATCTCCATGTTTCTTACTTTTATCAATTACATCTAATTTTTTAGCCCCATCTGACAAGGAATTTAGTAGACAATGAGCTACTACAACTTATCTAGAGCAATGCTAATATTTTTAAATAATATTGTGTTGTGATTGATTTTGTGAAATAGTGTTAATGGAGAAAATAAACTGAAGGCACATAAAACATTTCTCAATTTTTGTATACAAATGTCTGTGAATTTTTAACTTTCACCAAATCCAGCTTTAACTACAAAATCTGAATAGAGAGAAAGAGAAACTTAATTCACTTACGGATTGTATTATTCAAGAGGATTTTAGAAATTCACATACATGGTCTCCATTATTTCATAAGTGACATAGTGAAGCCCAGAGGAGTTAAGTAACATAGACAATACATAGTTAAGTATTGCCATTGTGAAAGCCAAGAATCAATGCTCACTGTTTTAACACCAAGACTTTATTATCATTAAAAATTATTTTAATCAGCCTTCTTGATATCTACATTGGCTTCATTTCTCTCAGTTACTTTTATAAGGAGTATGAATTTTTCTAGCCCTCAGTTCAGTATTATTAGATTATAAACTTGTCACTTAATAAGTTACCCAAATAAAGTAATGCTTTATAGTCAATATTGGCTGTGCTTTCAATTATTTGTTCATGGCCAGGAGGTTTTCTGTCCCATCCAGGTTCATCAGTCCACACAAAGCTCTCCCACTAGAGGTCCGTCTAGTACTAGTAATTAATAAAATAATTACTCAGGGGCTTATATTAATTACATACTGTTTGGCCTATGGCCCAGGCTTATTACCAAGTAGTTCTTAAAACTTAACTCAACCTATTTCTATTAATCTATTCTATTACCATGTGTTCCATGGCTTTACATGTGTTTCATGGTTTTACATCTGATCCATTAAATTTTACTTTCTGGGTGGAAGCTTGAAACTATTCTCCCTGACTTTACCCTCCCTTATCTTTATCTCTGCTTGGATTTCCTGCCAGCCTCTAAGCTGCCTTATCATAGGCAAAACAGCTTCATCATTAATAAATGTTGGTAAAGAACATTTACAGTATACCAAAAGACATTCTGTATAACTTCCCCTTTTTTTGTCTAATCAAAAAGGAAGATTTCACTTTTAACATAGTAAAATTACATATAACAAAACAACTATCAAGTAACAATTATAGCTATAATATCTAGTCTATTTGTATTTATCAAAACTAAGAAAATATTTTACCCATTTCATTTTTTGTGAGGCTAAAGTATTATATCTAATTTATGTTTTATCATAACTGAGAAAAATCATAATTATAACTACATAGTTTTCAACTCCATTAAAGAACTCAGAATGATATAATATCACCTGAATATGCAGTAAGTGTATTGCAAGCAACTTCCAAATACTAGAAATGACTGACACATCTGGCTGCCCGGACTGTCAAAGTTCCTTTGTAACATTGAGGCATCCATCTTAAGCCTACAGGTTTACAGTCTCTCACAGACTTTTTAGTGGAACAGTAAATTTGAAGAACTGTTCCATCCATTTGGGTAAGGTTTGTCAGTTGCTTCTCCCTGTATCCTGAAGAATGTATTGCAATATTTTTGTGAAGCAGGAACCTGAAAGGCCATTGTAGCTTATTTTGGCAGTCTTAGTGGTCATTTTCTTGTAAGTCCTGTATGCTCAGTTTATACCACATGCTGTCAAGTATTCAAGGCAAAAATGCTTTCTTGTCCAATAGCTAACTTTTGCTACAAAGAAAGTAAACTTTATATGGAGTTTCTTCAATTCCAATTATCCTCATGAAGTAAATTGGTTCTGTCAGCAGCACACATGTCTCATTGTCCAGAAAAATCTAAATTCTTAAAGCAATTTAAATGCCATATTCTGTAGGTCTTTGAAGTGTTTGAAGATTTTCTAATTGAAATATATATTTGTATCAATCTGTTTTTTAATGATACACTACAATTTTAAATGAATTACACAAAAAAAATGCCTTAATCAAGAGTAGAAATAAACATACAGTATAACAAAATTAATATTAAATTTATATTAGTAAATCAAAATTCCTATTAATGTAAAGCATTTAAAATAAGTACATGCCATTTAAAAGTAGATTCAATAGTCTACTTTTTATTTTATCATATTCATATCCCATTTTATTCCTTAAAAAGAGGTTGACTATGACCAATAACCAAACCCTCTAAACAAAGGTAAACACCCATAATATACTTTTTGAGAATGTGGTTGTAGTTTTTAAGGCTACTTCCTACTAATTGTGAATGCTGGTTATTTTTGAGTGACTCTGAGACTGCATCATCTTAGTCAGAAGCCTTGAGTTTGATGTGGATGCTGGATCATTTGGGCAATATCTTTTCATCAGAGATTTGTCAGGGGGTCTTCCTTGATCAAACAATATTAGCCTGAAATTAATCTATAGATTTGCTTTCAAGATAATCTCATTTTCTCTGGAAGATCCAAGAAATCTCATTTTCTCTGGAAAAAAAGCAAAACCTCTTTTCCAAAGCAACATATCCTTAGATTCAGTTTTTAAAGTCAAGATATCTTTGAAATACATATGTTGGTTTAACTTAGAAGCCTTTACAATCAAATATCTTTCTCGACTTAGTTCTTTAACAGCTAAAGAAAAGAGAAAACAGAGTAATATACATAATCCAGACTCTTTGTATATTGTTCATCTTTATATGGCTATTTATTTTATATTATTGTTTACTCTGTCTTTAAAGAGTTTATTTTTGAAAACTATTTCTTTATATAACTCCCTATATTCCTTTTCCTTTTTTTTAAGCTTATGTTCATTTTTACATTCACTGTAATCTAAAGATTTTTTTATCTGAATCTATTTTACTATGTATCTTTAGTCACTTTTTTGACCAGGAGGGCTTTTAAATTGCTAAACTGTGTGACTTAGAAACTTGACTTCTTGTCCACCCCATTTGACTTTTCAATATGGTGCAGGTATCAATGAGTTAGTCTTACCTCCCCAGTTCTGGAAAGCAGTATTCAGAAGCATAAAACTATGTTTTTAAGCCCATGAATATGCTCCCAAACCCGCAAGTAATATCTGGGAAAAGTCTCTTTGTACCATGGCCCACGAGAGAGACTGTGAAAATCTGTCATGCTGCTTAGCTTATGGCAGCTGGTGGTCAGCTATATCTCCCAGGCAGCTACTGAAAGACACATCTCTAAAACAGAGACTAAGAAACCACATGGCTCCATTTTTGTGCATTTAGAGTCTTTTAAAAGTTTTCTCACATCTATGTTGATTAATATCAGATGGTGGTTGCCAATTTGTACCTGGAAGTTTTTCTATCCTACCTGGGTTGTGGTCCAGCAGCCACTTTAAAATATGACTCAGAGGCTTATATTAATCACAAACTGTTTGGTCTATGGCTCAAGCTCATTACTAACTAGCTCTTATAACTTAACTCAACCCATTTCTATTAATCTATTGTATTGTCTCATGTACCATGGCTTTCTGGGTAGTAACTTACATCTTCTTTCCCTTAGTCTACCCTCCTTCATATTTTATCTCTGCTTGGATTGCCTGCCTGCCTGCCTCTAATCTGCTTTTACATAGGCCAAAATAGCTTCTTTATTAACAAATGTTAATAAAGTACATCCACAATGTTCAGAAAGACATCCCACATCATTTGTTATAATTAATATGACACTACAAATTTCATTGTACTATATTTTGTAGTTTTGTAAAAATATGATTAATTTCACTAAATAATGTACTTAATCCATTATTAACTTAGAGTATCATATTCTTTCTAAGAAGAATGGACACATGACACTCCCAACAAGGCTCCCTTTACCCTCAATTTATATTTAAATAAATATTAAAATATTGCATATTTATACATGCATATAGTGTGTTTTGCCTAAATCTATACCTCATTCTTTCCCCTCTTGTCTGCCTTCTTTGTTCTCCACCATTTTACCTCCCTACTTTAAATACTCTCTTCTTTCTACATTTCTCTTTTACCTCCCCTGTCTCTCAAAATGTAATATCCACTGAGTAGATTTCACATGGGGCTTGTATGTGAATGGATGACCATAGGAAATTAACTGTAACATGAGCATCTCCTCAGGGTCTCAAACCATAGAAAACTGACTATCACCCTCATAGTGACCATCTAGTACCAATATCTCCTCACAAAGTGTGGATACCTCTTGAGCTCTTCCCCATCCATGTTGGAATTTTGTCTGGCGTGATTTACACAAGTCTTGAATATGCAATGACAGTCACCTTGAGTTCATGTTTGGGGCTGCTATTATGTCTAGCAAATACTATTTCACTACAAATGTCTACTGCCTCTGGCTCTTACAATAAATAATTCTACTTTCTCTTTCTCAATTATCTGGAGCCTCGTGTGGAAATGAATGTCTTGGCTAGATTTATGTCAGGTTTATATGACTATAGTCATCTGAAAGGAAAATACTTCCACTGAGAAAATAATTTCATAAGATCTAGCTTGGAACATTTCTTAGTCAGTGAGTGGGGAGGATCCAGCTGACTGTGGGTAGTGCCATCCCTGGTCTGGTGGTCCTGGGTTCTATAAGAAAGAAGGTTGAACAAGCCAGGTGGAGCCAGCCAGTAAGCAACACCATAATGGCCTCTGCTTCCAGGTATAAGTCAAATGATTCCTTTTCTCCTCAACTTACTTTGTGGTCATGGGATTTTATCACAGCAATAGTAATCCTGACTCATTGGTTGGTTGCTTTTTTACTCTTTATTCCTTTGCTCTTTGTAATTTGTGGTATCCCCCACCCAGATCCCAAATAAATTCACATGAAGACTTAGTCTTACTTAACAATTCCTGGTCTTATCTTGACTTATTTCCAGCCAGCTTTTCTTAACTTAAATTATTCTATCTACCTTTTGCCTCTGGGCTTTTACATTTCTCTATTTCTATATATCTTTTCTTTACTTCTTTTTCAGTGTTCAGCTGTGTGGCTGTCTGGACTGCTCCTTCTTTTTTTGATCCTTGATCTTCTTTTCTCCAAGATTTCCTTTCTTTTTTTCCCTCTGTTTGCAAGACCTGCCTATCCTTTGTGGAAACCCACAGTGACTCAGTTTCCCACAAAGACTCAGTTTAAACCTGGAGTCCAGTATGACTTACAGAACAAAAGAGTTGTAGTAATTCAGCATGATTCTGGATCTCAAGAGAGTTCAACTTGCTCATTTCTTTAGCCTTGAAGGCTATGAGACTGGTATGAGTAAGCTATTGGGAAGGAACATATTATCCAGCTAGAATCAGACAACTGATATATACAGAATGTACAGTGAGATAGAATATTTAAACATCTTGCTCCTGGATTTAAGGACAAGGTAGGTATATGGCTTTCTTAAGAAAACAACTGACTACCTATGTTGTGTGATATGGAGACATGTCTTGGAAATATATGCAGAAGGAAAAATAGGCATAACTTCCTGGGTAAAGGCTGCACTATAAATTTCTTGAATATAACCAAAAGGAATGAGGTCTTTAGCACATTGCACTGCTCTAACATAGTGAGAATACAGAGTGCTACCTGACAAAAGGAGACTTTGCATTATTTTTTAAAATTCTCATGGTGATCAGTCCTCTATCACTTGTAGGGTTGGTGAAAATCTTTTCCCATTCTTTAGGCTGTCATTTTGTCCTATTGACAGTGTCCTTGGCTTTGCAGAAGCTTCCCAGCTTCAGGAGATCCCACGTATTGATTGTTGGTCTTAGTGCCTGTGCCACTGGTGTTATATTTAGGAAATGGTGGCCTGTGCCAATTTGTAGAAGTGTATTTCCCACTTTCTCTTCTATCAAGTTCAAAGTGGTTGGGGTTAAGTTGAGGTCTTTGATCCACTTGGATATGAGTTTTGTGCAGGGTGACAGGCTCGGATCTAATTGCATTTTTCTACACACTTCCTTCCAGTTATGCCAACACCATTTGTTAAACAAACTATCTTTTTTCCATTGAATGTTTTGGGCCTCTTTGTCAAAGATCAGGTGTTCATAGGTTTTTGGGTTAATGTCTGGATCCTCAATTCTATTCCATTGGTCCACAAGTCT
>PVIH01020756.1:0-31494 GCA_004025045.1 Sigmodon hispidus
TTTTTTTTTTTTTTTTTTTTTTTTTTTTTTTTTTTTTTTTTTTTTTTTTTTTTTAAAACTTTATTTATTTACTTATTTATTTGCCTTGGTGTTTGCCTGGAACTGGAACTACAGACAGTTGTTAGCTGCCATGTGGGTGCTGGGAATCGAACCCGGGTCCTCTGGAAGAGCAGACGGTGCTCTTAACCGCTGAGCCATCCCTCCAGCCCCGAGGACATGGTGTCTTACCCCCAGACTCTAGCATGCCTGCTTAGGCAGACCCTGGTCTCTTATGAGGGTGGAGAAGAGTCCTGGTAGTGGTAGAACCTTGCAGGGGAGAAGTGTTGGTTAGCCAGAATGTCCCAGCGGGAAATTTTGCCACCTGACCCCTGGGCCTAGTTCCCAAGCCTGTGAAAAACATTGCTCAATGTTTTATTTTTTTTTTTTTTATTTTTTATTTTTTTTTTTTTTAAGATTTATTTATTTATTATGCATACAGTTTTACAGAAGAGGGCACCAGACCTCATCATAGATGGTTGTGAGCCACCATGTGGTTTTGCTGAGAATTGAACTCAGGTCCTCTGGAAGAACAGCCAGTGCTCTTAACCTCTGAGCCATCTCTCCAGCCCCTCAATGTTTTATTTAAAATCAAACTTAAGGAGTGCCTTTGCATAGCTCTTCTCTATGCTGAGGGGAAGCTGGGCAGTGTGAGAACAGCATGGGAGTGGAAACATGGGTTGGTAAGGGAGTGGTAGAGCTGGCTGAAGCCCTAGCTAGGTGGACATGTGTGTCTGAGGAGTAGAGGGAAAGATAAGTTCTCAGGGAGAAGCCATTTAGTGTTGCCTGCTGCTGCTTGTGTGGGGTCTGGGGTTTGGAGCACCTAGGCCTGCTCTGCCTGATTCAGGATCTCCAGGAGATCCTACTGCTTCAGAAGTCAGTATTTGCGTGTTGTCTATTAGGACTGGTATAGAATAGAAATGGAGAAAGTAAAGAGGAGAATCATTGTTTCTCAGGGACTGTGGCCTCCTAGCCCGGGACAACCATGGTAATATCTGAGGTGGCAGGTGCTGAGGGGTGAGATGCTGACCTTGATGGGGGGGGGTCATGCTGCTCAAGTATGTAAAATGTAACACAGTCCCTCCCCAGGAGGTGATAGGCTGCAGGTCAAAAGACTGAGATCCTGAGGGGAAGGGGAAGTCTCTCGTTCTCAGAGGCAACATTTTGTACCTTTTATTCTAATCTTCACATGGTCATGCGTTTGCATGCTTATGAAGCTGGGTACTCCAAGCTATGTTTCCCTGTCCATAGCTCGTGAAAGACTCTTTCTGGAAGTAGCTGGAGACTCTGTGGCAGTCAAGGTCTATAGGTAGGCAGGGACATTATGTGGCAGGGCTTCCTAAGTGGCTGATGACCTCCAGCCTCCTGGCAGGATGCCTTAAAGAGTCCTGATATCTGGGAGAGCCATACTTCCCTGGCTGTCCATATATGTTGAGGGGATAGGACATGGATTGGTAGGTATGAAGGATGATGTATGTGGCATAGTGTCTAAGTCAGGGTTTTCTGGATATCTCAAGGTGGCTTATGTCTAGGTTCTGGGATCCCCCATCATACTGCCCTGCTCAAGGTATCTGGTACCTTTCACCCACCCTCTGGCCTATAACAAAAAAAGTTTAGACCCCCCCCCGGGGGGGGTAAGGTTCCCATGTGGCATTTTGGGTTCTAGGCTTCCAGAGCTCTGTGGATGAGCAGTTATCTACTACAGTTGAGTTGAGGCCATACTCTTTGTAGGACATAGACCTGTTTCCCTTCTCCCATCCTGCTTTGAGGTGTATCTGAGTCATGTGTCTCGGTGCCTGTGGAGGATGAGGGGGTCTCACCAGCTCACGGAGATCAGAACTCAGTACACATACCAACCAGGCTCACCTTGGCTCCCAGTGTACAGCAAACACAGGCATGCTTGAGGTCTGCAGGTTCTTCTCACTGTGTCTCCCAAGCCCTGAGAAATTCCTCCAATCCTCATCTGGACAGCCGTCCTTCCATTGGCTGGCCTGCTGTGGTGACCCCACTCCTGAGACTATCCATCCTTCTCCAGTGTGCCTGACCCAGGGGGATATTGCTTCTTTCTCATGTGTCTGGGTCCCAGTCTTCATCCAGAACCCTTGGGCCTGTACGTCTTCCTAGGCTCATGAACAGGGCCCATACTGGGATATAGTCTGGGGTTGACCTGAGTGTTATAAGTGTTTAATATGGGAATGAAGTCAGAACAGGACCTCACCATCAAGTCTAACTGCATGGATGTGGACGACAACATACTGTGGTCTCTGGGACAGGGCTCTAGTGTTAGTCTTACTGGCCCTACAGCAGACTCTGCCAGTAACTCAGTCAAGTGCTGAAGTCACCTATGCAGTCGATAGTGGGCTCAAGTGGGTCCAAGCCCCAAGGGAGAGCATTTCACATTGTAACGCCAGGCCTTGATCATGGTGTGCCTATACTGGTACAGAGGCTTCTCTCTCTGTCTTTCACTTTCTGGCATGTTGTATGTGTGCGGTGCATACATGTGAGTGTGTGGGATACATATGGGTGGTTGTGACTGTGTGTGACATATGGAAGTTGGAGATGTCGTCTGTCCTACTCATTCTTACTGTCTTGAGGTGGGCTCTCCTATGGAGCTGGAAACTCATTGCTTTGTCTTGACTGGCTGACCAGTGAGTTCCTTGTGTTAAATGTTAGACCCCATTTTTCAGTTGTAAGTATGTGTAGCCATGTCCAGCTGTCTTCATGGATGTTTGGGGGTTTGTTATGTCCACTTGCTTACACAGTAAGTGTTCTCACCCACTGAGCCATTTCCCTAACCCCTAGGGATTTGCTCGTTTGTTTCAGTTTTGGGGTGTGTGGGGGGGCTCTCTCCTTGAGCTCTTGTTTGGCCAGCCATGCAGGATATCACAGGATGGACTCGGGACTCCCCAGCCCCCAGTCTGAGTGTGCAATGGCCAGGCTGAGAATTTGTTTTGCCTTCAGTTTCCTCATCTGTATTGACCTGGGTGATGCTGTGGTGACTGCTTAGGTTATGTGCCCCATAGTGGCCATTACCTGGCGGCTCTTGTCACCATTTTTTGTCTTGAGGTAATGAGTGTTTGGTGGTGGTGTATGGCCTTATTAATAACAGGTGAGGCTGTGGTAACACCTGAGAGACCAGAGGAAGTTCAAGTGTCTCACCGTGAAAGGGTCTTTTTTTTTTTTAAAAAAAAAAAACTTTATTTATTTATTTATTTATTTATTTATTTATTTATTTGCCTTGGTGTTTGCCTGGAACTGGAACTACAGACAGTTGTTAGCTGCCATGTGGGAATTGAACCCGGGTCCTCTGTAAGAGCAGAGGGTGCTCTTAACCGCTGAGCCATCTCTCCAGCCCCGAAAGGGTCTTTCTTAATAGACCAGACAACCAGGTCACCAGGCTAGGGACTCTCTAGACTACATCAAAAGCTTTCTAGGGTTCATAAAGAGATCCTTTGAGGGCAAGGGAGGAGTCACCCAGAAAGAAGAAGACAAGAAGGAATAGAAGGTGGCTGGCATTCAGATCATGGGGCCTCTGACCCTCTTGGAAAGCCCAGAGTAAATACTGTGGCCTCCATCCTGACATGGTCCCAGCAGCCTCTAGCCCTACAGGGCTAGAGCCTATGTGAGCTGAGTTTGGCTCTTGTGGCTGCCTAGCCTCCCCAGCATCTTTTCCTTCAGGGGGCCTTGTGGAGGAGTGTCCAGGGGGAGCCACACGTAGCCCAGCCCTGTCTGCAACCCAGGCAAATGGATAAATATTTACGATGGCCAGGCTCTAGTACTGTATCAGTGCCAAATATTGTTCATGCTGTGGTCGGTTTCTGTCCAGGCAAGTGGTTTCATGTCTTGCCAAGGTGGTATTTTGTAAAACACTCCCAGAGTTTCTGTATGCAGAGCCTGTACAGGAACACATGCTTCCGGGAAGTGGCCTCAGCCTTGTTTATTAGGCAGAGCCTGGGGCCACATTGCCTTCCATGTACTGGCCTCAGAAAGCACAGCCTGGTTTATTACCTAGAGACACAACTTGGGCCACTTGACCATTCCCAGGGCCTTAAGGGCCCTTGACCTTGTGGGTGTTGACCTAGCCTCTGGGCGGGAGGGTGACCCTAAACTTTACAGTCATAAGGCTTGGGGCACTTGCCAAACTGTGGGTTCTGTGTTCATTTCTAAGAACTGTTGTGATAAATGTTGACAAGTCAGGTGTACTAAAAACAGCTTTGGAGGAGTCTGAGGAGATGGTTTTGTTGGTAAAGTATTTGCCATACAAGCATAAAAACCAGATTTTAGATCTCCAGGACCCATATAAAAAATGTGAGGCATAGCATTGCACACCCGTAATCCCAGTGCTGAGGAGGCTGAGACAGGTGGATCCCCAGGGTTTGCTGGCCTGCCAGGCTAGGCAGCTGGTGAGTTCCAGTTCAGTGAGAAACTGCTTCAAAGAAATAAAGTGAGATGGAGCGAAGACATTTAATATTACCCTTGCCTCCACATATCCGTGACACACATGTATACCCTTTATGAGAAATAAAAGTTAAAAAGACAAACCGTCTTTTGAAGTCGAAGTCCTAGTATAGCAGTGGAGTTCTGAGGGGGCACTTGTTTTGGCCCCCAGCTCTGGTGCCACTGTCCTGTTGTGTCTATCTTGGGGTGTCACCAACTGCCCCATCTCCACATGCAATCCTCTTTGTATTCTCAGTGGGATACTATTTACTGTACTCTGGTGTGTTCATATCTTAACTGATTACAGGTTAAACAAACCTTGTTTTTTATTTGGTCCTGTTATAGGTAGGCATGGATTTGGGGGGGGGTCAGTGTTCAAACTCAGTATCAGAAATGACAGATGTGTCAGACTGGATGTCGCTGATAGTCAGGAGTAACAGCTAGCTGCCTTACTGGTCACTGGAGTGTAGTAAGAGGCTTCTGGCCTGTCTGGCCTGTCTGGCCTGTCTGGCCTGTCTGGCCTGTGGTCCAGACAGACACGCAGTCCCACAGAAACACACAGTTGCTTATATTAATTTCATACTGATTGACTTATGGCCCAGGCATATACCTTGAGATTCTTAATCTCAGGGTGTGGGTTACCACTCTCTGACCCTCCCGGATTGACTGTGTGTGGATCTGTTTTCTGATATTCCAGGCTGGTTTTATTAAATATACAATATATTACCACAGGAGGGAGTCTGTGTGGCAGGTAATGGAGGGGAACCACTCTGTGAAGAAGGCAGAGACTTTGGGTGGCAGAAGAAGCCAGGCACTGATATGTGGGGTATTAGTTCCCTGGGCACTTCAGCTTGCATTGGCAAGGACCTATCTTTGAGGGTGTTCTGAGTGTCCGTGCTGGCCCTGTAATGATCAACACCCTTTCTTTTCTGTTCTAGGACTGTCTACTATATGAGCTATAGGCAGGTGTATGCCACAGAGGCCCGCACTGTGTTCAGGTGCTGTCCAGGGTGGAGCCAGAAGCCTGGCCAGGAAGGCTGTCTCTCAGGTGAGTGCCCATCTCTCTCAACTGGTATTGGGCAGATGCTGAACAGAGGCATGTCTAACAGGGAACATCTGCCCGGTTTTGACTCTGTGGGTGCTGGCCCATGGCTTCTATACTCTTAGCCCCTGCCCTCAGCTACATTAGAGATGCTCAGGGACCTCCAGCAGCACTACAGTTCTGTCTGTGCCAAAGACTGAGTAGAATTCAGAAAGAAGGGGCAGTGGATTCACAGCATAGTCTGGTATAACCATCGAAGTCAAAGCTGGCCTGGTGCCGGCACAGGAGGGAGGAAGCAAACCTGAGCATCTGGCCATGCCAAGGACAAAGGAACAGGCTCCTGGCCAGGGAACATGGCTATGGTGGCTGCTGTAGAGGCCTTGGCCTGCAGGTATGGGACAGATGACTCACAGGTGTTATAGGGACAGGTGGCTGGCAGGTGTTATGGGGACAGGTGGCTGGCAGATGTTGTGGGGACAGGTGGCTGACAGGCGTTATGGGGACAGGTAGCTGACAGGTGTTATGGGGACAGATGACTCACAGGTGTTATAGGGACAGGTAGCTGGCAGGTGTTGTGGGGACAGGTGGCTGGCAGGTGTGGGGATGGGTGGCCAGCAGGCAAGAGTGGTATTCTTCTAGAAAGATCATCCCTAAAGTCACTGGGGTGGCTGACAGTCACACTCCTCACATCAAAGGCTAAGAGCAGTGGACTTCACCATTGGAGACTTGGCTGTTTGTCCTGAGGTGAACTCTAGTGAGAAACAGGGAAGAGAAAAGGGATAGTTGGTGATTTATTTCCAGGAGGGAAGTGAGTCACTCTCCGGAAGAGAGCAGAGGGAAGAGGACAGGCCAGCTTGGAGGCAACAAGACTGGGATACTATCCAGCATCCTCAGGTTGGGGTGTTCTGGCCCAATACCAGTATCTCCCTCCCCCCTGTGACTCTCTGAAGGTATCTGATGTGTTCCCGGCTTCCTGTGGCTTATAATGGGGCACAGATATCAAAGTCCAGGGCCCCTGGGTTTCTGTTCAAAGGTGGGGGTTCCCTGGGTCTGCACTAACAATGGAACAAGACAGTAGGAAGCATAGAGCATGCTGGATGGGAGGGAAATGGGGCTCTGAGACTTCCTGGGACAGGTGGACACGGGTGCTCTGGGCAGGATGATGGGGTCAGGGATGGGAGTAAGGCAGCCTGTAGCCCATGTCCCCTCTGAGTCATGAGCTGGGGTCTGGAGAACATCCCAGGTTAAGAGCTGGCAGAGGCAGGCCAAGCCAGGCTTGACCCCTCTGTACAGACCCCTTGTCTTCCTGCCATGTGGTAGAGTCAAGGCACAGGTGCAGGCTTTTGTGGGCAGTGAGCTCATCATGACAGGGTGGATCTATAGCAGTCAGGGCTTTTCTGTCCCCAGTCTGACTGATGGAAGCGCCGGGCCTGTCCGGTCAGCTCCACCTGTCCATGTATGAGCCAGATGCCAGGCTATCACCACATGTAGGACTGTAGAAAGCTTGTAACTGCTGGCCTCTGGCAGAAGTGGGTGTGGGAGCAGGGTTACCCAGCACTGTGGGGTTGTAGTCTCTATGGGACTATCCCTGGGCAATGAGGTGACAATGAGGTTCTGGTTGTCACATGGCCATCGCAGGATCTCCACCCAGAGCCTGGGCTTCCTTAGTTGTTTGTTTTGAGGCTTGTTTTCAATGAAGGACTCTTAGTTACGTGTCTCACCTTGTTTATTTAATGGTCACTGCAGAGCCTATGATCCAGCATCTCTGTGTCCGGATGCTCTTTGTCTTCCTTGTTTATCACAGTCTGGTTCCCATCCTTGAGGGGCTGGTATAGATGTGAACCTGCCTGTCCCTTCCCTAGGGGCTGGAGATCCAGCACTTTCCTTTGGTCCACTAGCTACTCACTGCTGGGGCTCTGTGCTGTGGGCCAGAGACTGGGGGCTGGGGGCTGGGTGCTGGGGCTGTGGGCTGGGGCTGGGTGCTGGGGCTGTGGGCTGTGGGCTGGGGCTGAGGGTTGGGGCTGTGGGCTGGGGCTGGGGCTGGGGGCTGGCAGAGGCAGCGCCTGCCTTGGGAGACCTTGGTCTGGTAAGGAGGCTGATAGTGTGGGAGGGCGCGGAGGGGTGAGGCTAGGCAGGTGAGGAGCACCCTAGAGGTGGCTAGTTGGTAGGGTAGGGTTTGGTCGTGGTGTCTGCTTTGACATCATCAAGATTGTGTTACCTTCTCACACAGCCTCATGCTCACCATGCCAGCCTTTCTGAGTCCTGTTTGTGCAGATATCGCACCAGGCAGGCTTGGGACTTCTCTAAGTGAGTGGCCTTGTAACCCTGGCCTGACCCAGGCAGAAATGTGGGACAAGTGGCTATTAATGAGCTAGACATCTACCCTGCGTGAGCCAGGAAGTGGAGGCAAGAAGCCCTCCCCTGTGGTGGGATTCAGGCGTTATTGAGGGAGACCTAGAGGCATAGCTTTGGGGTCTTAGGATCCTGGATGGGCCGTGGCCAGCCCCCACTGAGGACCCGGTTGTATGCTGCCTGCTCTTCCTGTTTGTTCTTGTGTTCTGAGAGAGAGGATGGACATCGTCACGTCACTATGTGAAACAGTTCAACTTCCCAAAAGTTGCCTTAAAGTTCAATTTTATATCAACAAATGTATATAAACCCCTTAATAAATATTAATCCTTTATATAATCAATTGCCAGTTAATAATTCTTACAATACCCCCTGGCTTAGCTTCCTCCCTGCTCTTGTGACCTGTGGTGTGTCAGTCCCCAAGGCCTTGGCTTGGGCTAGTGGCAGGCATGACAATGCCCGTCTTAGAACCATGATGTAATGGGTAACTATTAGGTGATACACAGTGGGAGTTCAGGCAGTGCCCACTTGTCTAGTTATTACAGGAGGTCCAGTAACCTGTTGGCAGTGAGAGCAACAGCATGCAGGGTCACTTTGCTGAGGGTCCAGGTAGATCTGTGTCAAGCTGTGCCCTCCAGGGATGGAGTCTGGGAATTTCCTGGCAAAATGGTTTAGCGGTTTAGGTAGTTTCTCCCTTCTCTGAGATCCACTGAGCTCAGATGCTTGAGCTGGCTCCCTCACAGCCTCTGCGGTTTTCCATCCTGTGGGCTAGAGACCCCAGGAAGCCCCATTCCAGCTTTGCTGTGTGCTTCCCACTGTTTGTAAGTGTGAGACCAGGACAGAAGCAGGTGGCTGAGGCTTCTGCCTCAGAATGGAATCTCAGGATCTGGAACCCTTAGAGGTTCTGGCCCCCCACGGTCAGATGTGAGCATAAGCAACTTCCCACAGTCCCCTGCCCCACCCCACCCCCAGGCAGCCTGCCCGTTACTAGGTGGGGTCAGAAGTCCTCATTTGTTTCAAGGACTGGGGTATGCCTCCCCATTCCTCCATCACCTCTAGCACCCTCCACAGGGCAGTGCCCCGGCTGCTAACTCTAGCCCTTGCCCAGCCATTGTCAGGTTTCCTTGCTTGTGTGACCTGGAAATGGTAGGTGGATTAGTGTCAGCCTGCGGGTGCTCTGTGGGCGAAGCTCACAGTGTTTGTGTAGGGTTGATGGAGTGATTGAGGCCAGAGAATGGCAGGAAGCTGCTAATCTGGTTGTGATTTCTCTCAGGTCCATTTATGGGATTGTGGCTGGGAGGTGACCAGAAAGAAAAAGTGTTGGGTGTGGTGTCAGGGATAATTACCAGGCTTCCCTAGAGCCCTGTGACCCTGTGCCTTGGATACGGCTGGACCTTGTCTCCTTCTACTGTTCTGCTTTCCATTTCTCTGAATTCCATTCTTTAAAAAACAAAGCAATTCTTTATTGATCCTTTGGGAATTTCACTTCCATATCCACCCCTCACACCCTGCAGTGTCCCTCCTAAAAGGAACCCCCCCACACAAATTAATTAAAAACAAAACAAAAAGCTGCCTTACTCCTCCTGTCCAGCCCCTCTTTACCATCCTAGTGGCACTGGGAGCTGTGGTGTGTCACACAGTGGACCCTTTTGTCCAATCAGCCCCACCCACCATAAGTTCATTGCAATGAGTCATTGATCTGGTTCATTGATCTGGACATCAACTCAGACCTTGGCTGTGGTAGGGTCACAGATGCAGACACAGCAGCAGCCTGGACCCAGACATCTCTATGGGACTTTGTGGCAGCACAGGCCACTCAGATCTGTATGGCCCTGGCTGCAGCATGACCCTCAGACTTCCCACCTGGCCTAAAGTGACAGCCTAGACCTGGCTGTGATAGAGCCACACTGAATTCCACTTTTATTCCAATTAGGTGGCAAATTTTGCTGGGACCCACCTAATGTCTAAGGCACAGATGCTCAGGGCCTATGTTGGACTCTACCCTTTCCGCTGATATAGGAGATATATACACAGCCAACAAGGTGCCTGTCCTCAGCAACTGATCTTCATACTGCTGCATTCAGTCCCTGAGACAGACCCGCAGGGGTGAAGCACTAGCCTGTGGTGGCTGGGCTCAGCTCAGGGGAGTGTGGACCCAGTGTGGGCTGTGCAGGACTAAATGTCAGGGGCTGCCTCAGCTCCATGGAGTGTGAAGGACACAGTGAAAGAAGTCTGCGAGAGAGTATAGTCTCTCTCTCTCTCCTTCCCACACTCTGATTTCTATAGGTTTCATTTTTGCAGAATATGTATTGTGGATTCCCAAGACAGACTCTCCCAAACTGAAGACAGAGAAGTGCTACATCAAGACAGCACAGTGTGTCAATGCATATGTTAGATAAGTGCCACGGTGGCTGTGCCACTCTGAAGTTGCCGTGGGACAGAGGAAGTTTGGGGTGGGGCACGTGGCCTCCTGAGAGGGTGAGAAGTTCTCCTGAGTGAGAAGTGTTGGTGGCAGAGCAGGACAAAGGCAGGGCAGGGTGAAGCTGGAGGGTGGGAAAGCCCTGTCCGCGTTCATGGGAGCCTGTGTGTGAAGATGGCCATGTGGGTATCTGGGTAGGAGTCCCAGCAGGGCATGGGGTATGAGGCGGTACCAGGGAGTGAGGCTGGGATTAGTCGAATGAATGGGAAGGACGAGATCAGTGTTGTAGTATTTTTCTAGCCCAGACTTTTGGGCCTTGCCCTGAGGTTCTGACCTCCAGACCCACAGACCTGCAGGAAACCCACGGACACTTATATTAATTTTATGCAGATAAACCTAGGGCCCAGGCATATTGCTAACTCTTTAGTCTTAAACTAACCCATCTTTCTTATTTTGTTCAGCCATGTAGCTTGGTACCTTTTCCGCTTCTTTCCTCTGCTTCTGCTGGTGATTCATCCAGCTCTCTCTGGCATCTCTGCCCTGCTCATCCTGTTCCCAGAGTTTTCTTAGTCTGGTAACCCTGCCCACACTTCCTCTGGGCAATCTGCCTCTGGCCAATCAGCTTTTTATTAAACCAATAGGAGGGGCAAATATTTATAACATACCAACATAATCCCATTACAGGTTGGGGATTCCTATGGCAACCATGGCCACAGGGCATTTTACGGTGGCTGACCCTTCCAGAGTTGATATCTTAGTTTCATTTCTAATGATTAAAAACAAACCCAGGAAATAAAGGGTTTTTGCTGGTTCATTTTTATCAACTTAACACCAGCCAGAGTCATCTAAAGAGAGGGAACCTCAATTGAGAAAATCCCTCTGTCAGATTGACCTGTAATCAACTCTGTGGGATATTTTCTTGATTAATGATTAGTGATTAATGTGGGAGGGTCCAGCCCACTGTGGGCAGTGCACCCCTGGGCAGGTGGTTGTGGGTTGTTTAAGAAAGGGGATTGAGGGGTTGGAGAGATGGCTCAGGGGTTGGGAGCATTGGCTACTCTTCCAGAGGACCTGGGTTCTATTCCCAGCACCCATATGGCAGCTCACAACTGTCTGTAACTCCTGTTCCAGAGATCTGACACCTTCATACCAATGCACATAAATAAAGCTAAATATTTTTTTTTTTTTTTTAAAAAAAGAAAGAAAGCAGATTGAGGTGTGGTGGTGGCACACACCTTCAACCTCAGCACTTGGGAGGCAGAAGCAAGAAGTTTGAGGCCAGCCTGGTCTACAGAGTGAGTTCCAGGACAGCCAGGGCTAAACAGAGAAACCATGTCTCAGGAAAATAAACAAGGAAAGGAAGAAAAAGAGGGAGGGAGGGAGGGGCGAAGGGAAGGAGGGAGTCTGGAAGAAAGGAAGCAGATTGAGCAAGTCCTGGAGAGCGATCCATAAACATGGTTTCTCCGTTGCTTCTGCTTCAGTTCCTGCCTTCAGTTCTTTCCCTGACTTCTCTTCATGATCTAGACACCTAGCTTGTGTGAGCCAGGCTGTAAACGGAAATAATCCCTTTCCTCCCCAAGTTGTTTTTGGTAGTGTTTTATCACAGCAACAGAAACCTATGTAAGTCAGGGGTTTATTCAGCTCACGATTCCAGGCTACCATCCATTACTGCAGAGAAGTCAAGATATGAATTTGAAGTGATGATTCACATCTAAAGTGCAGAACAGGGCGTGTGTGTGTGCGTGTGTGTGTGTGTGTGTGTGTGTGTGTGTGTGTGTGTGTGTGCGTGCGTGTGCAGGGGAGGAAGGGTATGTACATATGCTTCACAGCGCTCAGTTCTCTGTTTTGTTCATGAAATGAAATGATGTGGCCCACATTCTGCATCTTTCTACCTCAATTAACCCAATCAAGAAAATCTCTCGTAGGCATGCCAATCCAAACCAGACAATTCCTTATTGAGGATTCCTTCCCAGGCGATTCTGGATTGTGCCGTCACAGCTGGTAGCCATGATCTGGTATCTAGGGCCTGTGTCAACCATCTTACTTCTTCCAGATGTTCTTGGTGTCCTCTAGCATGTAGATACTTCTCTCCAGCTGCCCGGGGAGTAAGATGTAATGGACCACAGGTAAGCCACAAGCCATGTGGCAAGACATAGATTATTAATAGAAATGGGTAAGTTGTAAGAGCTAGTTAATAACCAGCCTGAGCCATATACCATACAGTTTGTAATTAATATAAGCCTCTGAGTAATTATTTTATAAGCAGCTTCAGGATTGTGGGTGGGAGGGAGTTGTCCAGACCGCAGGGCTGGGCAGGACTGAGGAACTACTGGTCACAGCTGTCACTGCCTCGGTCTATATATGAACTCCTACTTCCTGCTCCATGTAAGGACACTCCAGTGCATTTAGGACTCATCCTAGTCCATATCTTCATTTCCATCTTGATGTTGAGCCCATTTTCAAGCAAGACCACAATGTAAGGTCCTTTATAGGTATAAGTCTTAGTCAGGTATCACATGGTGCAGGTTCTTAACCATGGGGCAGAACAGAGATGGCACAGGTCGGGGGTGGAGAGCTAGACTGCTATAGAGAGCTAAGGTAGGGACCAGCAGGAACCCTTCTCTCCAGCATTGCGAGATTCTAGGATGTGGTCAGAGTAGCCAAGGAGGGAGAGAAAGCAGCTAGGCCGATGGCAGGGGAACTCAGACCCACTAGACTTCCAAGAAGCTGGATGCCCAGGGCCTCTCAGATGCTGGTCCCTGCATGTCTGAGGGAAGAGAGCGCTGCTCAGGTAATGCCAGTCTGGAGAATAATGTAGTATGACCTGCTCAGACTGCTTCAGATCCTGACCTTCCCTGACCACTTCTGCCTCCTTGATGCTAGCAAGGGCAACATTGCCAGGCACCCTACGCATTTTCTTAGAAGGATCTCTAGGCAAATGGAGACACTTGTCACTATGGGAAGCAAGACGCATGTGCCTCTGATGCTATTTGCCACCTGGGTTCCCAGCAGCCTGGACACTTCCAGCCAGATGTCTAAGGGTGAGGCTTGGTCCAGCTGTTAGGGCATCAGACAGGTGGCTCCTGCAGTTCTGCTTCTCCTGGAATATTCGGGTCTCTCCGGCTGGCTTGTCAGGGCTGTGTTAGAGGAACTGCAGGAAGGCCACTTGGACCCCAGTTCCCCTCTGCTTCCTGCCTCAGCATCTGCTTTTCCTTTTCTGTTTCCGTTCTGGCTGCCCATCAGCCCTGCACTCCAGTGTGGGAACTAGATATGCCAGGTCTCAGTTTCTGGGCTTCCCTTTCTTTACATGGATGCAGGCCTGATCCACAGAGCCCACAGGGTCCTGCTGTGATACGGTGACCTCCTCTTGTTATTTTCTTTAAGTACCTCAGGCCACCCAACCACAGAGTTCCCCTGTAGGCTCCCATGGCACAATTTCCATACAGTGTGCTTGGACTGCCATCCACTCAAGTGAACCAGCCATATTCTGCTGTGTATAGATTCATGCACAGAGATGCTCCATTCATGTCTTTGTAACCATGTGCTCATTCATATAACATAAGCTCACATGCATACACGGGTTCTGTCACAGTCCCTGTCTTAGTGTTGCATTACTGTGAAAAGACACCGTGACCATGGCAACTCTTATAAAAGAAAGCATTTAATTAGGGCTTGCTTACATTTTCAGAGGTTTAGTCCATTATTATCATGGCAGGAAGCCTGGTGACATCAGGCAGACATGGTGCTATAGAGGCAGCTAAGAGTTCTACATTTAGATACATCCAGATCCATGCTTCCCATTTTATGAGATGTGGTACCTCATGAAGCTAAGGCTAAAGACTGATGTTTGTGAAGTCTCCTCAGGTATGGTTTTCCCAGGCTTCCATGTTAGGGACCTCAAAGGAGAACTTGTCTCCCAATACTGCAACCTGTGGCTTCAGTGTCAACACCTTGGAGGGCACAGGGTGATATTGCCACCATCATGTCCTGACACAGTGACCCACACAAGCACTGTTTGTTTGTTTTCTTTGGTTTCATTCCAGACAGAGTTTCTCTGTGTAGCTCTTACTATCCTGGAACAATCTATAAAACTGGCTGGCCTTGAATTCAGAGATCTGCCTGCCTTTGCCTCCTGAGTGTTGGGATTTAAGGTGTGCACCATCACCACCATGTAGTTGCCCAAATTCTGATTGTATGAAAAGAAGACTCTAAGCCAAATATCAGGGGAAGGCTGAAATATCAGAGAGAGAAGAAGCACCACAGTCAATTCTCACTCAGCTGTCTTGCAACTTCCTCAGCCTCTCTCCTGATCTTTTCTGCAGGTAGCTTCTCCCTCTGCTGGGTTCCTAAGAGGCCTTATATACCCTTCTCATCAGCTGTATCCCATCCAGGTTAAGATTAAAGGTGTGCACTATTCTATTTTGTAGCTAGCTTTGAACTCACAGAAACAGAGGAAGTTCTGTCTCTGGAGTTATGGGATTAAGGGTGTAGGTCACCACTCCAGCCCTTTTCCTGTGCTGGGATTAAAGGTGCGTGTGACTGAATCTCAGCTGCTTGTCCTTGTACTCAAGGATCAAGAAATTCCTGAGGATTTGACTATGTGCTATCTCTGATATTTCAGGTTTTATTAAATATGTAATAAATATCCACACCATCATCCTTCACAAGCACTTTTATTATTACCTGCCCACTTATGGAAGCCAGGCTGGACTGGACCTGTCTGCCGCTCCTTGGTTTGCTGTTCCTGACTCAGACTTCTGCCTTAGATGGAGTATTCCAGCCTGTGCCACCTACCGCAGCCCTGGGATTCCCCCTTGTGGCTTATTTCCAGTATTCTTTGAGCTACCAGAAGTAGTGTGTGCTATTTATCTATGTGTCTGTCCGTCCATCTGTCTGTCTATTATATATCTATATCTATATACCTACCTATAATCTATCTACCTACCTATCATCTGTCTGTCTTTCTTTTTTTTTTTTTTTTTTTTTTTTTTTTTTTTTTTTTTTTTTTTTTTTTTTTTTTTTTTTTTTTTTTTTTTTAAAACAAACTTTATTTATTTGCCTTGGTGTTTGCCTGGAACTGGAACTACAGACAGTTGTTAGCTGCCATGTGGGTGCTGGGAATTGAACCCAGGTCCTCTGGAAGAGCAGATGGTGCTCTTAACCACTGAGCCATCTCTCCAGCCCCCTGTCTGTCTTTCAAACTTGCAGTAGAACCAGTGAGATTATGTCTGCTGTAACTAGCTAAACAAGCCCTTAGCATGGAGCTGGGCTTAGCCTGAGGGAGACAGATGCTACTCACCTTAGGGGTGATGGTCCCATCCCTGGGAGAGAGACAGGCCATGGCTCCCCAAGCCCTACATGTTAGCTATGGGGGAGCTAAAGTTACAGGCTTCCCTTATTCCTCTGCTGAACAGAGACCAAAGGGTCAGGTGTCTAGCTGATACCTGCTTTCCACTCAGGGTGGCCCCTTGGATTCTTGGAAATGGAGGTCTCTGGACATCAGCAGCCTCCTCCTTGGTGATTTAGCAGTCCTAGCCTACTCCAAGGTAAAGATTGTGGAGCCACAGGCTTTGGTTTTGTACCCCTTTTAATGCTGTCACCCTGATGTGCAACCAGGTGACCTCTTGACCAAGAATGACTTTCATGTGTGGATCATGGGGTCGTGGCAGGCTTTGGCTTAGCTTTGGTACCTTGTGGACATGAGTTAGGGTTTTGCTCCACCTAGAGGTCCTGTTTAGCTGTGATTAGGTGTGACCCTGACTGTGGGATACTTCAGGTTACAATGTGTGGCACAAGAGAGATTATCCTGGCGGATACCAAAACTACTCTACCTCTCTTCTTAGCACCCCCACCTTCTCCATAGTGGCATGTACCAATGTTTTAATGGTGTCTGCTGTGTGCCAGGCTCAGCCCAGCAGGGCCACTCTTCACCCTGTCTTGGGTGAGTTGGGCCCTGCTGGGGCAGTAGGTACTGTGGATAGAGGAATGGAGATGGAGTTGAGCTGACAGTCCTTGGCATGGCATTTCCCCACTGACTCTCCCAGGTCCTTGTATCCTGTTTGAGGCTGGTGGGAAAGGGTGCCCTGAGATATACTGTCTTCATGGTGGGCTCTGCAGCTGCGGTCTCAGAGCTCATACTGTCCAGCCACAATATTTGCGGATGAGGTCACACCCTGAGAAGGGCTGGAGTGGAAGGGGTACTGGGCCTACACAGCCAGCTGGCCAGGGTTGGATTGTACTTATCTCTGTATCATCACAGGGGGCTCAGTACCCAGTGTGGGTGCACCTGGGTTCAAGGCAGCATGTACTATGTGGGCTTACATATTATACATGCAACTTAGGGGCCCTTACCCACAGGTGTCTTAGGTATTGACATCTCTGTCATATACTCACAGGCACTGAGCTCCACACTTGGTCTTTACAATAGCATTGTCACTGTTGGTCTCCAGAGCTGGCCTCTAAGGATCACTGTGGACCCAGGAAGTGGAGTGCCCTTCACAGGTCAGGGCACCTGTGCAAGGAAGACTAGGCCTTTGGCCGCATGGCAGAGGTTAGATTCATAGCCTAGTGGCACATGGGTAGGATCTGCCTTTATTGAGAGGTAAATGAGCTGTGGTGGACTTCCTCTCCTGGGAGAAGTAGAGGTTGGTTGTGTTGGTCTAGGGTGTGCAGGGTGGGGTAAGGGGGTGGTAATACTGTAGGATGTACAGGAATGGATATGTGAGACCCGTTTGCAGAACTGGTTGTGCAATAGTGTGTGCAAGGTAGGGTGTAGGTGGGGTGAGCACGTAGGACAGGTTGTATGGTGGGTCACGTGGGCCTGGGTATGCAGGATTGGGTTGCAGGGATGGGTGTGCAAAGCTGCGTATGTAGAGTCGGGGAGGGGTGTTGTGAGAATTCCTTCTCTGGAGAATTGTAAATAACATCTATCCTCTTCTTTATAACCCAGCCCCATTGGCAATTAAAATATGATTCTCAAAGTCAAAATCTAGCTTTAGGTGGTGGGGGGAGCCAGTGAATTTATTGGGCTTACGTACAGGGCATGAGTGAGAGTTTACTTATAGGAATGTGGACAGTACCAAACAGCCAGCACAGAGGACGCCTCCCCTGTAGCTGTACAGTTAGAGTGCCTCCCCCTTGGTTACCCTTCCAGTCTGTGCGCTCCTGGGGTGTCAGGTCAGAATAGCATGCAGATGGCTGGGAGGCACAGGAAGACATGGCTAGACTCTCACATGAGCCTCCAATAACCCTTCTCACCTCCTATGAGGGGGACATCAGCAGCGGCAGGCCTGCTCTAGAGGGTTTCTTGTGGGTAATCACCACTGTTCTGCTGAGGATGATGGTTGTTACATGTCCTCTGATAGGGCTGGATAGGGCTGGGTGTATAAAAGCAGAGGTGTGCACAATGAGACACATAGGTCCAGGTCTGCCAGCTGGGCGTATAGGCCTGAATGTGTTCAGTATAGATTGAGGCCTAAAGGTTGGTCATTGAGCATGCAGGGCCAAGGTGTGTGAGTTCTGTACTGTTTCTAGGGGCAGCTTCTACCTTCACACGCCCACCCCAAGCCCACAGCACTGCCTGTCTCTTCTAGAAGCTGCATTTGGGCATCATAGACCTGGACTGAAACATAGCTCGGGATATTTAACTAACGTCTCAATTATAATTGGTTCCAGTTTTGAAAACAAAGGCCGTATTTTTCTCGTTTCCCCCAAATTCTTTGTTTGAATGAGTGGATGGAGGAGGAAGGGTCTTTGTGGTACCTGTGGGTAATACATGGAGAGGCCCCCCTCAAGAACTGTGCCCTTGGCCTCTTCCCTCCTTACCCCCATCACAAGTCAGCCTCAGACACATCGTCTCACACACTCCACTGCTGGGAAGCCTGTCTGCTGCAGAAGCCCGGGAGGTCCCTGGAGCACAAAACAGGCCTGTGGAGTGGAGAGACAGGCCTTGGGCATAGCCTGCACCCACTCCCTCGCCCTCGGGGAGGACCCCAGGACTTCAGTTGTTAACATGGGAGAAGGGATGTTGTGCCTCCTGTAGTTCTCTAGGGTCAGTGGGCGCCTCTAATCTCGCTGACCAGCCATGCATACCCTCACCCACCAGGAACCCGACTCCTTTCTATCTCCCCACCCAGAGTCATTCTTGTGTGTGCTCTGCTCTGTGTGGTTGAGTGGGTCAATACCTCATCCACCCCAGTGCCCGCTAGTGACCTGTGCTTTGCATGACTGGCACTGAATACAGAAAAGATAGACAAAAACTTGTGCTCAGGCTGAGTTGGTGGCACAGTGACCACTGTCCTTCTGCTATATCCAACATGACTGTCCTTGTGGAACCCCAGCATTTTTATGTCCCAAGGTCAGGCTTACTCTGGGTGAACCAAGGCTGCCTCTGAGATTATTCTGGCTTCAGTTTTCTCATCTGCAAGTGATGGCTGATTTGGTGGGTCCCTGGGGCTCGAGGCCAGTGGTCAGGGTGGCAGTGCTGTCCAGCAGAGTTGGATGGTCCTCAGAGCTTCCGGGTAGAGGTGGGCCTGGAAGGTCTAGAATTGGGCAGGGGTCAGGATGACATTTCCAGAGGAGGGGGAAGGAGGGGCAATGGAGTGAGGAGGAGAAGGAATTGAGAGACTGAGGCAGGATTCTCTGGAGTCACTAGATGGGGTTACTGGTGAGTGTCTGAGGTCTCCATGGCAGCTGGTGAGGTTCTATCACTGTGCCAGGGGGGAGAAGTGGAGGAGCCATGAGGCTGCCTGGGGGTGAGGGACGCCATGCTTGGCTGGGAAACTCTTGGGCAGTCATTGAGCCCTGGGGCTGTGGGCGGTGGCTCAAGGGTGCCTGGTTCTAAATTGGGATAATTGCTTAAAGGAGGGAATAGCTGCTCTCAATGCTGCCACTGTCTGAGTGGGGGACTGACCCCTTCCTTCAGGTCCAGATGCCACCCAGGGCTGCCCTTGGCCATCAGCCTCAGTCAGGCCTGGGCGTGGCTGCCCTGGGACTTTGGCCACGGGGAGGGACCCTGTTTCTCTGGAGAGGTTCTGAGAAGGGCCCCGGTCCTTCCTTGCCCTCACCATCTTTTACAGGCAAGTGTCCATGCCCTGTCTGTAGGTGAGGCAGGTTCCACTAAGCACCTGCAACAGGGTGGGCCACTGTACTGAGACCTGCAGTTCTAATGGGCTAGCCCAGGCTGATTCTTGGAGAGGTGTGGCTACAGCTGGCTCACTGAGGATGACACCTGGGTGGGGGGTCTTTGTGTTTGTTCTGAACCCCAGCACTGGGTTATAGGATGTCTGGGAGGACCCAAGAGAATCTTGAACACCCCTGGGAGGAACGAGTTCTCCAGCCTCAGGGCACATGGCCTTTTGTATTCTGCGCCTGCTCCCTGCTGAGAACCAGGGGTCTCTCAGAGCAAAGGTATCCAGAGACATCTTATCTCTGGCTGAGTGAGCTTTGCACTAGCTGCCTGAGAAGGCAGACACCTTCCCCGTCAAGGGTCAGGGCTTTACTGTCAAAAGGTTGTCCCGGAACTTCTGACATGTGGCTCATGTTACTGTAGAACCACTGAAGGATGTGCTGGTTATCGACATGAGGTACACCACTTCTGATCCAGGTGCTGGGGTGCCTGGGTCCAAATGCCTCTTGGCTTCATCCCTTATCAGACCACCCTCAGCTCCAGGCCATCGAGGGCTCTAGGCGAGAAAAATTGTCCATCCCTGCAGCCTGCTGTAGTCTTCTCTCCCCATGGGATGGCCCTTCAGACTCACTGTAGATGGTTCTTCTTTGGGCTGCCAGCTCACAAAAAAAAAAAAAAAAAGACTTAAATTAAAGCTTGGCCTATAGCTTATGCTTGTCTTACTAGCTCTTATAACTTAAATTAAGCCATATATATTAATCTACGTTTGCCTTTTGGCTTCTTACCTCTCCTCCATCTTGTATCTCCTGTTTCCTTTCTGTCCTCTGGTATCTCTCCTGTCTTAAGTTTCTCTTAAGTCCTGCCTAACCTCTTCCTGCCCAGCTATTGGCCACTCAGCTCTTTATTAAACCAAGACACCTTGGCAAAGGCGCATCTTCATAGTGTACAAAAGATTATTCCACAACATCCCACTTTCTGCAGAAGCTGTTGCTGGTGGCCTGTACTGGTCCTGCGACTAGGTAGGTCAGGACCATCTCCGCTCCAGGTAGAGTAAAGGGAGAGGTGGGTGGCTTTGGTTTGGCTCTCCTCTCTGGCCTTGCTTGTGGTCAGGACAGATATGGCTCCTCAGGGCCTGTACTGGTCCTGCGACTAGGTAGGTCAGGACCATCTCCGCTCCAGGTAGAGTAAAGAGAGAGGTGGGTGGCTTTGGTTTGGCTCTCCTCTCTGGCCTTGCTTGTGGTCAGGACAGATATGGCTCCTCAGGGTTCCTCTGTTATGCTCAGCTCCACCACGTTCTCTGCATAATTTCTACATTTTCCAGAGTCATCAGGGGCCAGGACATTTATGCTTTCCCAGTGAGTCAGTAATGATCAGGTTTGCCCCCATCTCCTGTTCCTAACAAAAGCACTTCTGTCTTTATCTGGGATAGCTGTCTCCCAGGGTTGGCTTCAGAGATGGGTGGTCTTCTAATTACATAATTACGGCAGACACCGTGAGAGGCCAACTTGCAGCCACAGTGCTTTTCAGCTCCCTGGTCTGGTCTGGGCATTGGCAGACTGGGGGTTGGCATACCACGTGACTTGACTGGCCGTGTTCAGGCTCAGTCATAGAAAGCTCCATCTTTCGGGCTGTGTGAGGCCTTTGGGTTTTAGTGCTGACCCAGGCTCAAGTCTCCCATCCCTTGTTTTCTTGGGTGGTCTCTCTAGATGCTTCTCCCCAGATCGGACATGGAAAAAGAATCTCAGTTTTCTGAATCCTTTGATTTAGTTTTTCTCTTGCCTCAGCCATAGCATCCTCTCTGAGGCACTATAAAGATCATCCAGATACAGGACAAGGCAGTCCTGGTGTGTGCCTTGGTGTTGATCACGCTCTGAAGACAGGGATGCCTACATTGTTTGGGGTCTGTGGTGGTTGATATTCCCCCCATGTCTGTCTGTCTGGGGTCATGAGAACCTGGATTGTGAGGACCTTGTAGCCAGGAGCACTGTGGGGTGTGGGTCCCTGGGACCACTTGAGGCTAAAGGACAGTACCTAGGCCACTGGTAAATGGCTTCCTGGCTACTGTTGCCCCACTGAAGCCTAGCTTCTACCCACTTGTCAAGAAGCTGCAGTGCCTAATTTAACACCCCCTGCTGCTCAGGTTGAGAGCTGAAGACTTTTATTTTGAACTGAAGGAAGCCTGGGCCAAGTTGAAGGGTGGTTGCCTAGGTACTAGATGGAGATGTCTGTAATCTCCATGGTTGGCCCTATCCCTTTCCTGAGCCTTATGCCCTCACGGTTCTGCCTGGACAAGCCTTCAGGAGCTTCTAGAAAGCATGGATGGAAGATACAAGTCTCTGCCTCTGAGGTGGATATGGCTGACCCGTGTGGGAAGCTCTCCTTCAGGAGAGACTGAAAGATCCATGTACAATGTTACAGGAACAGTCAGACCCCTACACCAGGTTACTGGAGCATGGACACAGTCTGAACGACCCAGCCTAAGGCTACGGTTGTAGCTTTTTCTCCCTTCCAGGGTTCTAAGCAGCATGGGCCTAGGGACAGCATCCTAGGATGTGGTGATGGCTCACACTGCGCTTCTTATCTCCCTGTGTTCCTCCCTGGTGAGCTGCACTGCTGTTTCCAGGGCTTCACCACCCTCCAGCCAAAGACCTACCGTAGATCCCCTTTAAAAGTAAAGTTCACTGTGTGGCTCTCTACTTAGAGGTCTGCCTGCCATCCAGGCTGGTCAGCCTGCTGCTCAGGGGACCTGTACACTGTCTTCCTGTCACTCAAGAAATCCTCAGGAGCCCTGCTCAGCTTGACAAGCCCACAGCCTGTGTAGTCTCCTTCAAAGAGTAAGCAAGGTACAGCCTGTGGCTGATGCAGGAGGAAGCTGCCCATTGTGATTCCAGAGACGTGGGTCTCCTCAAAGGCTATTCACTCAGTAACACATCTGGGACCAACCCTGTCTATTACCTGTGCCCCTGCCCAGCAGAGTACACGAGACCTGTGAGTAGCTGTGGGCATCAGCTTCCATGAGAGCTACTCTGCCAGAAGTGAGTCAGCTGATTTGGATCAGTGAGAGCAGAGAAGGCCTTGCACCCTCATACTTAGCCACGTACCTAAGTGCCAAGGAGAAAAACTTTTCCTGTAGAGCTCCAGAGTCCACATAGATGCCAGTTCTAGGCTGTGTGTGCAGGGGATCCCCTGTCATGGAGCTCAAGTGCAGACTGAGCCATAGTTAACAAATGTGGAGCCTGTTTGGAACCTAATGTGGGGAGCAATGCCAGGCAGGGTGTCTGAGGCCAAATCCCTTGATTCCATAGCCAGGAATGAATGGGCTTGAAAGGCAACACTTTTGGGGTTCATGGAGCCAGTGTCTCAGTGAACAGTATTTGACAGGCTGACCCACCCTGCCTCGTATGCCATATGGAAGGAATTGGCTTCAACACCTCATCCCCAGGCTCTAGCAGAGGATGCACAGCTGCCCTAGTGACTGCCACAGGATACTATAGTTAGAAGTTTCTGACCTGTCCAGGCCCACAGTCCAGAGGAATCCTTCCCACTTGCGGTCCTGTAGCCACTTATAAAATAATTACTCAGAAGCTAATATTAATTACAAACTGTTTGGCCTATGGCTCAGGCTCATTACCAACTAGCTCTTATAACTTAACCCATTCATGTATTGCCACGTGGCTCTGTGGCTTTAACCTGTGTTCCATTACATCTTTCTCTCTGTCCGCCGTTCTCCTTTACCCATGCTTGGATTTCCCGCCTGCCTCCAAGCTTAGGGCAAAACAGCTTCTTCATTAACAAATGGTAATAAAGTATATTCACAGTGTTCAGAAAGACATCCCACATCAGGATACAATGAATGGGTGCCGGGAGTCTCTTTTGGTGTGGAATCCCCAGTGGAGCATTTGGACAAGTGAGACAGCCAACCTGTGCCTCAGTTTCCTCCCTGGGAAAGAAGAGGTGTCTGTGAGTCAGATGGGCAGTGCTGCCAAGCTTTGTGTCTAAGCACAGAGTGAAGGTAGGCTCTTCACAGGTCAACAGAGGGTACCACCCCCTCCCAGTCCAGGCTGCCTTTCAGAGCTTTGTGGTCTCATCTTGGCAGTTCTGCAGCCCAGGGTCCCTGTCATGTGACTCTGAGGTCCCTTTCCTGAGGCACTGCCTGACCTGTGACATGGGGGCCACAACCCCTAAGCTTAGGCCTGCCAGCTCGGGTGTATCCACGCTTGCTATACCTGTCCCCAGGATCAGTCGATCCTGAAGGCTGGTCCACTTTCACCGGCCAGGCGTTTTAAAGTGTTGGACAGACCTGAGGGGCTCACAGCTGTGGGTCCTGAGACAGGAAGGGATCCCAGAATCCCCACAGGGAGCCAAAGGGTCCTGGGCTCTGAGGTTTGTTATTTCTCTTCCCAGTGGCGGGAGGCCCTGGCTTCTTCTACCCAGAAGACACATGTTTCCCAGAGTGGCCTGGGAGCTGATACATTTCTATTCAGACAACAAAAGTTAGCTGGCAGCTTGTACATGCTCTACCCAAGTGATGGCCGCTCAGAGCCAGCATGGTCTATGGATACACACTCTAGGAAATCTGCTGATGGCTCATCTTCGGGATTCCTGTGGTGTGTGTCTCTATTCCTGTCCCAGCAGGATCATTAACAAGGAGTCTGAAGGTGGGGGAGCTGGTGACTGCATCCCAAATCTGCTCTGAGGTTTCAGCCTCAGGCATTCCAGAGCAAGGCCCTGCTCTCAGTGCCCAGTGGTGCCTGTACACCCTCATGAGGATCCAGGCCCACAGATAGCAGGACAGTACTGTGGAAGGAGGGGTAGCCATCGAGGTGCTGACAGTTGCAGAAATTGTTAGCATCCAATCAGGACTGGCTATGAAAGAGATGCCTGCCCAGGTCATGCTTAGGCTAGCCTCTCTGTGGAGCCAGGAGCAATAGGGAGACTACTCCTCCATGGTATTTTAAGACTCCCAAATCTGGGAGAGAGGCCTCTAGTGACTGCCTCTGGCCACAGGTCTCCAAAGGGAGGCTGAGTCCTCATTTTAGGGACGCTTTGTATGCTGGGTGCTAAGTTTCAGTGCTGGCAGCCCAGGATGGATTGAAGGAGCACAGTTGACCCTAGGCACATTCTTGTTTCCTGTGTGGTCACCCAGACCAGGAATCCTCAACTCTGCTGAGGAACTGCAGTGTGCTGGCTACATTCCAGCCCAGAGGCCCTTGCTGCCCTAGGACAGAGAGGCCTGCAAGCCCATAGTTGTTACAGTTTAGCTGGGCATTTCAGAAAATTATTGACAACTGCAAGAAATCATCCAGTATCCATTTGGCAACACCGGGGCAAGCATCTTCTCTCAGCCTAGGCCCCAGGCTCGTGGTCTCATTCCCTCAGCTCCAGCTTATACCTTCTCAACTTACCCTTTCCTTTAGACTCCTTTGGAAGGCCTGACTCCCCTAGCAGTCTGTGTCTGATCCTCAAGGACTATTCCAAAATGCTGCCAAGGAGCGTTGCGCTCTAGGAAAAGGTGTGGTTTGGCCTCTGGCCATCGAGAATGACATCATCTCCTTTCTACTCCGATGTGTTTGGAGACGCACCCCAGGACAGTTGCTTCCTCACAGGGAGAGGAAGTGCCACATGTCCTGGGACACCTCCCTTTGTGTCTGGGCTGTCTGTGTTTTGGAACATTCATGGTGCAGGCAAGTTCCCTGATTTTGACTGAGACCTCCAGAGCTGTAAAAGGGTCACACACAAGTCAGTGATCCATTGAGCTGTTCTGCCTTCCTGGTGAACTTTATATGCAGATTTTGTAGTGTATGCCTACTTTTAAGTCGGGGTGCCTGAGAAGTTGGGGTGACTGCCCCTCAGGCTCTGTCCAAGCCACAGCTGTGTGTGTGTCTCCACACTTCACAGTTCCTGGCCCACTCAAGCTGTGGGCCCTTGAGGCATCTCTGTTTCCTAGGAGCATCCGCATCCCTGAGAGCCTTCTTGTGTATACTGTGGCTGGCTTGCCCACTAGTCCTCTATGGCTGCATTGCTCTTGGTGTATCTGAGCACCCCTTGGAGATGGGACCCATGGAGGCTGGGTACAGTGAAGGCCCAGTGCCCTCAGTTAAGAAGGCAGCACTTGGGAGCACATGACATTAGAGATGGCAGTCCCTACATGGTACTCAGAACCCATGTGAACCCAAAGAAAAGCCTCTCTGCAGCTCTGCAGCTCCTGTGGAGGAGAGAGAGACTTATGGAGTTCAGTCTAGATCATCCCTCTGTTAATATAATTTTCTCTATAGGTCTTGAGTGTCCCTATAAAACAGGGTCAGGGCCCCAGGCATTCTGTGGCACCTGGGGAATCTGTAAGATTTCCCCCCGTCCCACTCTGTATGTGGGAAAACTGACATTTACGGGGCAATGCCCACGCATTGAGCTCTTTAGATAAGGCTTACACCTGGGAGAGTATGTGGGGCTGAGCTTTTCCTCAACTGAGTTGCAAGGCTGGTGTGGACTATGAGCAGGGGCTGGGCAATGGGCTCTGCTCTGCCTATAGCCTTGCTCCAGCATTCTCCCGGTACTGCACACACATCTGAGTCATCTGGATTCTGCCTGTGGGAAAAATGTTTGGCTTGAGGCTTCTCTGGAGCCTATAGTAGGAACATCCCCATTGCTTGTCCCCGCCCACTCAGGGCCTTCAGACCACGGCTTGTCAGGTGCTGAGGATTTGAACCTGGCCTTGGCCAGATGCTCTTTCCTGTAGGCCACTGGATCTGAAAGCTGTACCTGGAGGAATACAGGTTGCAGAATTTGCCGGGCAGCGTGAGATGTCAGTGAAGACATATCTTTTTTGTTGTTGTTGTTGTACAATAACTTAGTAAGATCCCACCCTCCAAGCCTTTGCAATCTCGAGGTCACTTTCTCTACTTACAGATCTTTTTTGCCAGTTCCAAGAAGATGGCTGGGGGCAGGGGCGCAGAATACTGTTCTGTGAGGCTCTTGAGGTGGCTGTAACTGTCTTCCTCATACTTGAAGAACACAGATGGCAGATCTAGTGCTTCATACAGTGCCTTCACCCGCGTCACCTTCTCTGGGACCTTCTGCCCAAAATTCTCCTCTAAGATCTGGTGCTGTTGTGGAGTGGCGCCCTGCAAACATTGAACCACCAGCCAGCTGCATTTGTTGTTTTGGATGTCATTGCCAACTTTTCCAGTCACACTGGGGTCACCAAAGACATTAAGGTAGTCATCATGGATCTGAAAGAACTTGCCCATCTCCAGGAGGATCTTCATTGCATTGGCATGTTCCTTCTCTCCATCCATGTCTGCCATGTACATTGCAGCTGAGACAAGCAGGCAGAAAGAATAGAACACTGTCTTGTACTTGACAATAGATTTGCACCTCTTTTCAGTATATCTGCCAAGATCCACATGGCCCAGGGGTGCTGTGATGAAGTCAAGAGTCTGCCCAATCTCTGTCTGATAGGAACTTAGCAGAAGGAGCTCCAGTAGGTTCAGATAGTAGGGCTGCTCCCTGCAGTAGAACTTCAGCAGGCGGTAGATGCAGGCTTCCAGAAGCAGAGCATCATTAATGGCATCCAACCCTATGCCGGGCTTCTGATACCAGCAGATCTGCCCCCGGCGAGTGAGGGAAGAATCCATGTTGCCATCTGACACAGGAAGAAAGCCTGGAGCAGCTCTACACACCAGCCCACAGTCAGGGCATCCTGTTTCCTTGGCTCCATCAGCTCCCCAAATGCTTGGAGCACAGTCAAACCCCGGTTGTATTTGTCTCCTACGGCATTGTACTCTAGGACCTCTTCACCAGGTGATAGCATCGCCTGTCTCTGGGTAGCCTAGCTGATCCTCAGTCAGGACCTTGACGATCTGGGAGAAGTGCTGGATGAGATCATGCCTTTCTTGGTTACAAGCATCCGATTTCTGGTTCCCATTCATTCTGAGAGAGGAGCAAAATGCTCTGTTCCTTAATGTGAGTTCACCTGGGGTCATGAAGACATATCTTAACCATGTCTCCTTAAGGAACCATATCTAGACAGTGGCCATGATCATGGTTTCATGGGTCTGAGTCTGGTTACATCCAGGTATGAGGAAGGCTGTGCTGGGTCAGTGGGGATACTTGGGAGAGCAAAAGAATTCTTTCTTGTCACTGTGTATAATGGGCAGCCTCTGAAGGCTACTCTCAAAGGATCTTGGTTAATGTGGTCCCCATGGCCTGGATGCTTGAGGTGGGCAGCCTCATGGTGGTCCAGGGACTGCACTGAATGGGTCTTGGTGATGTCTCAACATGCCTGCCCTCCTTAGGGTTGCTGGTCCTTCATCCCTTGCTGCTCTCATCCCTGGCTGTCTAGCTTTCCATCTCATCCATACCTTTTCCTGAGTGTCAGGGAATATTGATAGAGGAGCCCTTAAACAATTAGGCCCAGCTCTGGGCAGATTTAGAAGTTAACGGATTCTCCTTGGAAGACTTCACGTGCTTTGGTGCCTTTTATTCAGCATGATGTGCTGGTGCCCCCTGGTGGCAATAAGAGGTCAGTGCAGGCTATGGCTGCCTAGGATTTACCGTCTTCAGTATTACCTAAAAGCAGCCATGATTGGGACAGAGTAGGCTGAGGATCTGTGTCCTGCATTTCTTACCTATTCTTGACAATGTCCAACAATTTCCATGATGATCTGATGCACCATATCCCCAGGACCTGAGGACAGTAGGAGAAATGGCAAGGCTCAGGCAATCTCTTATGGATCTCACCAGGGTTTAGCCAGCCATGCCAACACAAGCTCTTTTTTTCTGCTGACTGTATCATGATCTTTGAAGTAATGGGGGAGAGATGGGCCTGGGAGGTCTCGGGGGAGGTGACACGGAGCAGACTTGAGTGACTCCAGGGTGACACTGCCAACCTGTGCCGAGTGGCAAGGGTAGTGCAGGAGGGGCTGGTCACAGGTCTGCCAGCCCTGTTAGGAGTAGGGTACAAAACACCTGCTTTGAGGGCTCCCTCTTGTTATGGGAGGTTGAGGGTGGGGGAGCGGAAAGTCTAGGGATGTAGAGCTGTCTTGGGGAAATGGCGGCTGGGGCTGGGCTTGACTGTGGTGATGGTAGTTCAAGATGGAGAAATAGAACTCAGTGTGATGTGGGCAGGGGAAGTAGTAGGTTCCTGTTAGTGAGGGGCCCTGGGTGTGGGGAGGTTCTTGGGAGGCTCTTGGAACCTTTCTTGAACCAGGGAGGGTTGGGGAAGGAATAGGCTAGTTGGGGCACGAGAATGGGTGTTTTGGGAAGTGCCCTGAGGAGGGGGACTCAAGCCTTTGGGGGGCAGGGACATAGCCTTCCCTCCCCAGAGGCAGTACAGCCTGAGCCGGCTGTCTCCAGGGTGCCTTAGGAAGGAAGAATGGACAGCCCTCACTTCCCAACTGTTTTACCCCTTAGCTCCCCACCCCTGCATTTTCCTGTGTGTGTGTCTGGTCTATCTGTCTGTCTCTGTGTATGTGTATGTCTGTCTGTTTATGTGTGTCTGTATGTATGTCTGTCTGTCTCTGGATGTGTGTGTCTGTCTGCGTCTATATGTTTGTCTGTCCATCTCTATCTGGCTGTGTCTGTGTGTTTCTGTGTGTGTCTGTGTGTCTATGTGTGTGTCTGTGATTATGTATGTGTGTTTCCGTGTGTCTGTCTGTCTGTGTCTGTGTGTATCTGTGTGTGTGTGTCTATTGTGGGCTTACTCCTGAAGGTTCAATGTTGCCTTTGTAAATCTTCCTTTACTGCCCTCTACCTTCTTCATTAACTCAGGGTCTCTCCATTGGACTCCAGGCTCAGCAGAACAGCCAGTAAGCTGTGCTAGCCTGCTCTAGGATGTCTCCACCCTGCTCTGTCTTCAGAGTGCTGGGATTACAGATGGGCTGCTGTGGGTGTTGGGGGTTTGAACTCCAGCCCTCACCCTTGTGCACCAGCACTTTTCTCACTGGCCTGCCTCTTAATTCTAATGCCCAGAGCACCCATGTCATTGTTCCTCTGCAGGGCATCCAGTGGTGCATGTAGAACAAATCCTGTGTGGACTAAAATCCAAGTCCAATCTCCTGCCATCAGCAAGCATTCTCTCAACAAGTCTTTGTTGGCCTTTACTGTGCTCCAGGATGTTCACAGGGACCTGTATCCGGCAGGATGGCAGATGGAGTAGGCCACTCACAGAGACACATGGCCAGCCTGGAGTCAATGCTGGCTGCAAGATCAGGGGGAGTCACCAGGCAGGGAGACGAGGTGTGTGGTGGCACCAGATGAGGGTGGGCGAAAATCCCCAGAGGGCAGGCTTCCCCAGTAGGCATGGGTAGCCTCTCTGGAGAGATCTTCTGCCAAGTCCCGGGCTCTTGGATAGCCAGTGCCATTTTCTAGAGCAAGTGTATGGAGGAGCTGCTGATCTGGCCATCTGTGCTGGACGGGGCAAGTCAGATGCTGGCCAGAAGCTCATACGTATGCAGCTCTCCCTTATAAACTGGGAGCATGTGAGTGGACAGCTGGCCAGCTCTGGCTAAGGCTGACACCCAGGATGGGTTCCCAGCCAGGCCCAGCCACATCCCTGGCAGGGTGTGGAGCTCTGCTGGAGGGAGCCACAGTAAAGTGAAGAGCACCCCCAGATCCTTCAGTTCTTGGCCCAGAAAGTGAGCAAGAGGCAAAGCTGGTCAAAGCCTGTTATCCAGAGCATGGGGAAAACATGGGTTTGAGATCTTCCAAGACCTGGGAGAACCAGAAGTCAGTGTCCCTGGCAGAATGACAAAGGGAAATTGGGGCAGACAGTGAGGTAGAGACAGAGAAACATGCAAACAAGGGGCTCCCCACATGCCTGGCCCCCAGTGCACTGCTGGCTTAGTCCTGCTTGGCCCTGGTCTCCCTGCTACGGTCCGCCCTCCTGGCAGAGGAATGAAAGGTTCGGAGTCATGGCCATGGCGGAGAGTGAAGACCTGGACATTTGGGGGATCTGAGGAATGTTCTTGGCATCTTCTGAGCTTTTTACATCTTGTCTTGTTTTCTGGGAAACAAATGGAAAAGAAAAAAAATCCAAAGCCCATTCCTACAGTTTTGGATAAACAGGGAACCTGACAGATCTTGGAGAGGAGTGTGAGGTGGAGGGCCTGCTGGGGAGGCCTGTGCATCCCCTGGTTTTGGTCATGGTTCTGCAGTTGCTTCAGTTGTCTGTGGTGGAGGCACTTTAGCTGGACACTCAGAGTTTTCCATCTCTTGCATCTAACTTAGAATCTAGATGTGCCCGACCCTAGCACCCTGGAGCCCACTTCATCTCTGGGCATTTATGTCACCCTCCTGTGAGGTCTGCATGGACAGACTCTTGTTGGTGCTGGGTTGCTTTTGGCTATAACAGTGATTCCCACCTCCTGTGTCCCAGCTAAAGGCAGGAGGATGCAGGAGTCTTTCTGGTCCTGTGTGAGGCGCCACTTCCTGAGCAGTCTCAGATAGTTTTGTGTGGAGCCTTAGGGCCCTGTCCACCCTGTCACATGTCATGATGTCTTCCCCCTTCATTCATCTTGACTCTTACCCCCCCCCCCCGTTGAGCAGAAGCCCCGGTTGCCCCCCAGCTGTCAGGCTCCATCAGCGTGCACTGGCGTGCACTGTCCCCATCAGCTCCTTCTGTGTCCTTGGCCAAAGCCAGTTGGGGTCTCCACTGCACAGAACCTTACGGTGCCCGTACGGCCTGTCTCTGCCTTGGAGCCACCTCAGGAGCTGCCCCTGACCTAAGGGTAGAGCAGGGAGCCTGGGGCTTTGCCCTATCTTCCAGAGACCCTGGAACTGTGGACAGGTACAGGCCTGAGGGCACGGGGACCCAGTGAGGGAGGCCATCTGTAGAGGAGCCTCCCTGTTTCAGCTAGAGCTGTTGACCAGCTGTTCCCATAGCCACCAAAGTGGGAGGACCTGGGACTTTGCTAAAGAGCTTGCCCAGAGGGAGGCCTTGTAGGCTATCTCTGGACCACCAGATCTCGTCTTCAAATTGCCCCGGAAACCATGAGCCATTGTGTGTGTGTGTGTGTGTGTGTGTGTGTGTGTGTGTGTGTGTGTGTGTGTGTGTGTGTGTGTGTGTGTGTGTGTGTGTGTGTGTGT